>PVLD010004279.1:0-127808 GCA_004027595.1 Dinomys branickii
CTGTTGTTGAGAGGATTAATGGTCTGACCAATTTTGCATGTCTGTATATGGGTTCATATATTTACACTTCGAAGATATCAATGGATAAAGCAATAACCACTGTTGAGACCATGTCATCTTGTCTATAGATCAGTTGTGATTGTACTATTTTTTATGCTAATTGGTGTCTGTTTGTTAATATGTTTTTGTACTTTTATTTTTTTTAAATAAAAAAATAAACAAAAAAATGTTCTTAGCATTTCTCGTTGCTGTTTTTTGTTTTTGTTTTTGTTTTTGTTTTTGTTTTGTTTTGTTTTGTTTTGAGATAAATTCTTGTTTTGTAGTTCAGGCTGATCTTGAACTCACTATGTAGCCCAGGCAGGCCTCTAATTCACAGTGATCCTCCTGCTTCAGCCTTCTGAGTGCTGAGATTACAAGTGTGCACTGCCACACCACATCCTGCTTCTTATCATGTTTTCAATTAAATAGATCTTCTCTGGGTTTGACATTTTCAAAGGATTATACAGAAATTTCAATACAGATTTTAGAGTCAGGAAGCACTGACTCAGGCTCTGAGATCTCATTCAGTCATTTAACAGTTTTATAAAAGTGCCTGTTGTCCAACTCTGAGGCATTGTTGAGAAAAATACTTCAAAAAATGAGGCTAGGTTAATCATAATGTAAAGTACAAGCCAAGGAGAATTATTACTTATTTTAGCCCTTTTATTCACAGAAATACAAGTTTTCTTCTTATTGTAAGTTTTTCCTACATTTATAAGCTCAAACATATAAACATGTATAGCCAGTATGAAAATTGCTATGGATACACAATGCAACAACCTATCTTCTCTTTATTCCAAATTGTGGTTACCACATTAGAAAACCATCACAAGCACCCGTGTCTCATTTTTGAAAAAAATCATCAAAAAGCTATCACATGATCAAACACTACATTTTAGATGAGTTCATGTGTAGAATGGGGACTTTATGCTAAAACATGACTCAGACCAAAGCATTTGTGAAGTTCCTATTATACTCGGGTTTCTTAAAAATATCTAATCTCATGAAGGGGGAAGAAGGTCTCTGAAAGAGCAAAGTGGAACAGCGGAAGAATAAATCACAGGGATTAAGGGAGAAAGAAAAAGAAGAGCGTGAATAAAAACACTCTGTGATGGAAATGGGAATGCATCCACACATATTTGAAAGACATGTCACTAGGAAGATGTATTATTTAAAATGCTGTATGTAGGACAAAGTGAGGCATTCAGAGGAAATTACAGGAAGTAAAGAAAATATCATAGCATAATGACAGCTATGAGATGAAGCTGGTTATATGCAGCGTACACAGCTGGCTACACAGCTGGTTATATGCTGATGTTTACATGACACAGGCTTAAAATTCCTACTACCTTTTTAATTTAAGACATGAAAACTCCTTATAGTGTGAAATTAACTGCGAGGGACATCTTATTAGGCCACTACAAATCTTTTCTTTTTAATTTTTTTTTTGTATCGGGAACTGAACTCAGGACCTTGCACTTGCCAGCCAGGTGCTTGTGCCACTGAGCTATATCCCTGGCCCTAGGCCACTGCAAATCTTGAACGTCTTCGTTTTTGTTGTAATTAAGAAGCCCCATTGAAGGGAGCCAGAGAAAGCTAAGCTTGGTGCATAAGATGCTTCCCAAAGGGATGACCCAGGCAGGGATGCTGAGTCCGATCCTAGAGGAAATGGTGCTGAACTAGGTGGATCAGGGCCTGGGGAAGGGACATGGGCTCCTCCTCGGACGCCAGGGTGATTGTGCTCTGAGCCATTCCACAGGGCGCCATTTATATGCGAACACTGGGGTCAGGCAACAGGGGAAGGTAGCTCTTAGAAAACCAACAGTGACAAACCTCCCAGCACGGGCCAGTTTAAATTGTTCTTTACACAACCGCCTTTTGTTTTCTATGGAAAGGACAAAGAGACTTCTCTGCTTTTAACACTTACATTCCAATTTAAAAATAATATGCTATCCTTACAGAGCTATGTGAGGGGGTTGTGTTTCAAATAGGATGATTTTTAGAGCAGAAGAATGCAATTTTTTTTCACTTCCTCCATAAATTCCCAATAACCCAGAAAAAAAAAAGCCTGTATTTGGGATTGACATGTTATCTTCTAACATATACCAACAATTTAAGCATTCATTCTTAGGGCCGGTACAGAGTTTCTCTTCACTTGAAAAGTTTAAAGACTGAAGGAATCAAATAAAATTTCAAAACATACCCTGTCTTTTTTCTTGAGGACATGTACTTATTCAAGTAAGACCTTTCAAAACAAAAAAGGAATAATGTACACATCAAAGAAAGCTCAACAGATAAATATATTAGAAACAAAACATTGTTGAAAATGACTCAGAAAAGAAATATGAAAGATCCTTTAACAAGAAAGAAGAATCAACAATAAAAAGTAAAAATTTCATTGCTTCAATGATAATATGAAAAGGTGGTGAATAGGGATAAGTATGTGTTACCTGATCCTAGAATCAAGAAGTTTTGGAAATTTTGGTATCTTCTTTCATTAATTCTTAAATTTAAAGTAGCAATATTTATTGCAATAAGTAATGATAATATGACATAACATTTTTGAAGTATTTCTACAAATGTTTTGTCCCCTTTTACAGAGCACTCATGAACATCTTAACAGACAAATAAAAATTGAGCATCTCAAAGACTTTCAAAGGCAATTAAGCCATTGATCCACTTGCTTGAAAGGGCAGCTGCCAGGAACACAATTTACCTCAGCACCAAGTTCCTCCTTCATAAACCGGCAAGGACTTAAATTGTGGCATCTGTGGGATCCCATCTCCCACAGATATCAGTCACTCCGTCCTTCTTGTTTATTCCTCTTCCCATTTCCAAGATAAGGAAGGAAAAAACCATTTGCACTTGGTGGCTATAATGTATTTATTATAGAAAACAGTGACCTAGATCTTTGTACTTGTAGAACGGGAGAATCTTCACATGGGAAAAGCCTTTGGAGATCAACGTTTTGAAATCACTGCCCCAGTAGGATATCGTCTGCATTTGTGGGTGATAACCAGAACACTTCTGGAATGTTTCAGCACATTTTTAACACTGTCATTAAAGAACACTTCCAAAGATCACAAGTCTAATTATTCTTGTCTTGAATCAGAAGCTTACTTCCCTGTAGTGTTTGGGTACAGAGCTTAGTTTTGCATATGGAAACATACAAAATAAATCCATGTTCTCATCTTTATTTTAGCTCTTTGAAAAGTCTGAAAACAGCATTATGGTTCTCTCAGCCTTCACTCCTCCAATTCCTGTAGCCACACCCCCCCCGATCCTCTTAACCTTACCTCTGCGTGCCAGCCAATATAGTGGAAATAGCCATACTCCCCAAACTGCTATACAAATTTAATGCAGTCCCAATCAAAATACTATAATTATACCTCACAGATTTAGAGAAAACATTCCTAAAGTTCATTGGAAACTAGAAGAGACCTAGCATACCAAAAGCAATTCCGGGCAACAAAGGCAAGTCAGGGAGTATCACAAGCCAAAACATAAAATTATGCTACAAAGCTGCTATGATAAAATCAATATGATATTGGCAAAAACACAGACCTGAGGATCAGTGGAATGGAATAGAAGTTGCAGAAACAACCCCAAATGCACTCAGCCACCTTATCTTTGATAAAGGAGCCAAACATGTTCACTGGAAGAAAGAGAGTCTCTTAATAAATGGTGCTGGAAAAATTGGCTTTCCAGATGTCAAAGACTAAAACTAGACCCATGTATATCACGATGCACTAAAGTCAAAATGGACCAAAGATCTAAATATTATAAGAGAAACACTAAATTTACTGGAGGAGAAAATAGGCAGAAGTCTCGAAGACATAGGAGTAGGCAGGGATTTCATGAACAAAATTCAGACTGCCAGGGGATCAATACAAAGAATGAAGAAAAGGAATCTCACCTTATTAAAAAGCTTTTGCACAACAAAAGAAATCTTCAAAAGAGTGAAAGGGCAACACACAGAATTGGAAAAAATTATAACCTGCTGTTCCTCAGACAAAGGACTTATATCTAGAACATATAAAGAATTGAAAAAAATTGGACTCCCCAAATTCAAAGACTCAGTCCAAAAATGGGCATCTAGGATGAATACAAACTTCTCAGATGAAGAAGTACAAATGGTAAACACATACACGAAAAATGTTCAACATCTTTGGTCACTTGAGAGATGCAAATTAAAACAACACTTAGATCCCAGCTCACCCCAGCAAGAATGACAATCATCAAAAAAGCAACGAGTAACAAACGCTGGAGGGGCTGTGGGGAAAAAGGAACTCTTCCGCTGCCGGTGAGAATGCAGACTGGTGCAACCATTGTGGAAATCAATGTGGAGATTCCTTAAGAAACTGGGATTAGAGGTCTCATTCAAACTAGCTATTCCCCTTCTGGATATCTTCCCAGAAGAACTGAAAACATCATACCATAGTGGTATAAGTGCACCCATGTGTATAGCAGCACAATTTCTCATAGCTAATCTTGGAATAACCTAGAAGCCCATCAACAAAGGAATGGCTAAAACAGATGTTTTTATTTTAATATAATGGAATACTACTCCACCATAAAGAAGGACAAACTGGAGACTTTTATAAGTAAATGGATGCAACTCAAGACCACATTCATAAGTGAAATAAATAAAACCCATATATACAAATATCATATTGTCTCACTAGTGTGAGAAACTGCACAAGAAAATAGGCTCCAAAACATATAACAGATATTGTTGGGAAAAAAATTGTGCAAAAGAAAAGACAAACTGTGATGGGGAACAGGGGAAAGGAAGAAAGGAAAAAAGAAAAAAATGTATACACAAGACAGTTAAGACAGTTTTACATATAGCTTCTCTCAGTTCCTTGAAAAGAGTTCTTTGTGCTAATATTGTTTAGACAAGATATCATGCCTATATCTTGTACTCTAACAGGAAGATAACAATATGCAGTGTGGGAATAATCCTAACTGTTCTACTAGCCTAAAACTTGAAATGTGCCAACTATTGTAACAAGTAATGTATCAACAATTGTAACTGTCCTACTAACCTGTCCCATTGTTTGCTTATCTTTTTTCCTCTGTGAAATGAAAAAAAAACCACTTTAATATATGACCCAGGAGTAGACAATGTATAAAACTATATATATGTTCTAATAGTGCTGAGTCCCGAGGGATGGAGATTGCTTTGATTTGGACACTTTTCTTCTATTGATTCAGCCCGGGCTCATAATAGCTTTTTGAACAGCTATTTCATGCTGTTGTATCAGTACTTTTCAAATGTGTCCAGGAAACAGGGCTTTGAAAATCATGGGGCTTTTGGAGTACAATAAAATTGTGAGCAGCGTTCATTCCATCTTTGAATGAGGACCAATCGTACTAGCAGAAAAAATGCCTATATTAAGTCCATCTATCCTTGCACATCTCTAAAGGAATTACTTTTAGAGAATTACTGTCCAGTTTCTTCAGTATTATTTTTTCCTCTTCTCATCTCTTTATATGGGTCAGACAAATTTATCAGCAAAACATATATAACTGTAGAAAAAGATCAATTAAATGCCCCTATAAGTATTGCAAAAAGATAAACACCATTAACTTTTAATGGGAAAACTCCTGGCATAGCCTTTGGAAGAAAAAGTTTTAAGAGAATATTTGCAGATCCCTGACTTATATTTATCATATATTACATAGGGTGATACATGAGTTAGCATAGTAAGTAGGGAATGTTGTGAACTGCAATCTGATATTGAATTCAATTCTTCTTTATACTGACTTTGTGTCCTTTGAAAAGTCACTTAACTCTCTAGGTTCAGTTTCTTTTCTTTTTCTTTTGTTTTTTTTGACAGGGTCTCACTATGTAGTTCAGGCTGGCCTTGAGCTCACTTGTAGCCCAGGCTGCTCTTAAACTTGCAACAATTCTCCTGCGTCAGCCTCCTGAGTGCTGAGATTACAGGCATGCACTACCACACCTGACTCTTTTTAAGTAAGGAACTTAGATGTTTTTAAAAGTACATTTGCATATTAGTTTGTTCCATGTGCCATAAAAATGCTATAGCTTAGGTGGTTTTAACAACAGAATATTATTTCTTACAGATCTAGGGGCTGAGGAATTTAAGACTAAGGTTCTAGGTGAGGACTTTCGTCTTTGAAGATGGTCATATTCTCACTGTGTATCCACATAGAAGAGAGTAAGCAGGCTTTATAGTATCTTTTATGAGGACACTAATCCTATTGGATCAGGGTCCAACCCTATGACATCATTTAATCATAGCAACCTCCACAAAGGCCACATCCTTAAACATAGCACACTGAATGCTGAGCTTTAAGACAGGAATTTTGGAGAGAACAAAAGCATTCAGTCCTTATCACTTTCTATCACAAAATGCTATTTTTCAATCTTTTCAAGCTCTATATTTATTTTTAAATAAAAATATTTATTATGATATAAGACACATTGCTGTTAATATACCTCAGAGTACCTCCCTCACTATACTAAGCTGTACTTTAAAAATTTTAAATCACATCAGTTCATTTCAATCCAATACTATTTGTAAAATACTGGACCAAATGGAAAATTCTTTTTAATAGAAGCTATTATTATTCCCAGTTGATTTCATGATTGTCTGCTCTTCATTAGACACTGCACTAGGTTTTATGGATTCATTATTAAGTAAAAAAAGTTGGCAAGAGTCAATTGCCATGTTGAACTTAGATCACAGAGGTAGACAATGTATAACAGTGAACTATATTAAACTGGACAACATGAATTATGATGAGACCAAAACAAAGCAGAAAAGGGGATACTAAATATCAAGGTTGAGAAGTTGACCTTTAAAGTAGTGATGGAAGAGAGAGAAGCAGTCATGCATATGTCTGAGAGGAAAATGTCCAAGCAGAAAAAAGATGTCTCAAATCTCACTTACGATGATTGGCACCCAGGGGGCATGAGGAGGTCAGTAGAACAGGAACGGAGAGGATAAAGGGTAGGCTAGCAGAAGCCAAAGTTCAAGAAATGGTAAGACCTATATTTAGTTCTGGTTGACCTTAAAGAATATATTTTAAAACTCCAAATGTAATTGGAAGCTCTTAAGATGCTTAGACTGGGAAGGAGATGGACAATATCTGGCTTATATTTTAACAGGACAGTCTTGCTGGGGTGTTGAAAATGGTTTGGAGGAACCTGAAAGAAGAGAGGGACCAGTAAAGAGACCACTGCCATGGTCCAAGGGACAGATGAGAGCTCAAAGCCATGTGGGAGCAGTGTGGGTCTGGAAAGTAGCCCAGTTCTCCTGTGTTTGGAGACCAAGATAGCAGAATTTGCTGGTGTTCTGGATGCTGTATTTCGGACTAGGCGTAGAAAATTTATCTTCAATTCCAGGTACTTCTTCTGACATGTTTGCTCTAATTGACTGATTTCTGCTACTGTGTTTGTGAGAAGCATGATTTCTACACTTCACCGTGTGTTCCTACAAAGTCTCGGATGGACTCTGGGTAGATGACTGCACCAGCTCACGCTCTTCCATCTTTAAGCTGTTGATCATTCAACACTGGAGAGTTTTTAATTCATCCATCTGGGTGAGTTCACTCTCATTCCATTTTGCAGTCCTTGCTAAACAGTTCCCATGTGCGCTTGGTCTTGTGCTAGGCATGGCTGTGGGGATAAGGATGCAGGCATTCTAGTATGTTAAAATAAATGCAGTCAAGAACTATAACAATGATGACTGTTTAAATGAAAATAAAAATGACTACAGTAAAAGATACATTTGTCTTAATCCTCCTCAAAATACTCTCCTTTGTGTCAACTACATTTACCTCATCGCTTTTGTCAGTTTCTGAAGCAGTTCTGGAAGCTCTGGTTGTGGTCATTGTTTTGTGGCCGCCTGAATTGATTCAAAGCGTTTATGATTGTTTCTGTGAAATGCAAACATTGTGTTGTATCCTCGTCTACTCATTCACCAGGTCTGGTACTGTGTGGCTTCTGGATCTTCCCTAAAATCAAAATGATCATGAAAGGGAAACTTTTTGAGTTGATTCAGGACATTGAGGCAGCCATGACACTCACTGAGGAGGACTTCTAGAACTTCTCCAAAAGGTGGCAAGCAGGATGGAAGAAGGGTGTTCGAAGTGAGGGAGAGTGTTTAGAGTAAAATGAATGGCTATGCGTCTTTTACTGTAATAAAAATTTAAAAGATTAAATACTCATTATAGCTTTTGATCATATCCCATAATTCTCCTAGAGAAACGTAGAATATCTGGTGAGGCAAAGGCACAAGGTCACAAGGGATAGAATACGGTCTCATTAAAATATTTGGAGGAATTTCCACTTAAATTGTGCGGCCACAGGTCAAGGGGATGTGCACATGACACTGGTGAGGTAGAGGCATTGGGCGTGAAAGTTCTGAGTGATACGGGAAGACCATCTCTATTCTGTGAGTGGAGTGCAAGTGTTGGGGCCTTAGTTTGTGGGGTGGCCTGGCTCCCTCTGCAGTGGAGGAGGTGTCTCCAGGACAATGTAAGGAAGATCAGCAAGGGTAGAAGCAGTTAGGTTACTGCTGCATCTGTACATAAGGAGATGCGTTAGGGATGTCTGGGAGTAAAGGAGGCAGAATCATCTGCTGAATTAGTGTGAGGTGGCAAACAGATGTTCGGGCTGCTGGATGTGCAACTCTGTCAGTCAAGAAAGAGAAGACAAAAGAGAAATAAAACTCTTCTTTTTCTTATTTTCTTAAGGAAAAACCACCTCTAGCTTGGGACATCTAGGCAAGTCTCATATTATCAAATCTGAATGATAATTAAGATGTCACTTTCCTCTCTGATCCTGAAATTTCAAGGTCATTTTTACTTTCATATGTTTTGGTAGCAAGAAAAGTGTCATAATATGTTTTAAAAGCATAAAGATACTTACATACGTTGACCTAGTTATCTCACTTCTAAACATATATCTAAAAATACAAACTTGCAGGTTTTAAATTCCATCTAAGAAGTCTCCACTGATAATTATTTTATCTTTTAAACAAATGAATCTATAATGCCTTACAATGGAAGAAGGATAGATTAGATCACAAATTGAACAAATTGTAGTTATCCATTAGAAACATTTTATAAAACTACATTAGAATATGGAAAACTATTATGATATAATTTTTAGAGAATACAGGAAAACATAAACTATCTGTAAATCATAAATTCATGCCAGTGCTAAAGATTCTTACAATAAACACAAGAAAAGATTTTAGGAACATGAGAAAAGATTTAAATGGGATTTGGTCCACAGCTCGGGCCAGAAATTTCCCCTAAAATGCCTATAAAGACACAAAGAAAAACTGAAAACGAATGACAGAATTGAAAAGCAGAACTGGCAGTGTATGCAATGTCAGAGTGTGAGCAAAATTTCTATTATGTTTCATGCTGTATGGCTTCCACATGGGACTCCAGGTAGAAATAAAGCAAACTCTCTGGCTTACTCCAATAGAAGGGCACACTTTCTTTTAACTCTGGCCTTGCCACTTTAGAAATGTCATTCCTAAATCAGATGCAGTTCTTTGCCACATATATATATATATATATATAGATATAGATATAGATAGATAGATAGATAGATACATAGATAGATAAGCATGTTAATCCTGTGATTTTGCTTTTCACTTTATGGCATCTTTTCATGCACAGAATTTCTTGTATTCTTTTCTTTATAATTTGGAATTTTTTAATGTAAGGATATGTTTAACCCAAGGTTATTAATGATTATTAAGATATTTTCCTATATTATCAGTGTAGCCTCACTTTCCACATTAGTTATGTGATTTCCCAGGAATTAATATGATGCAGTATTCTTATCTCATTTTTATATGTATACTTGATACTGCCTGCATCATTCATTAAAATCCATCTTTTTATTATGCTCACTTTTTATCATTACCTTGGCCATAAACCTAGCATTCATAAATGCTTATGCTGATTTTTGAGTTCTCTGTTCCAGTATATTTTTGTATTTGCTTATTCTCATGCCAAAGTCACATTCTTCCAATGAATATTTCCTTATGTCCGGTAAGGAATACCTTCCATGTTTTGTCTTCAAAGAGTGTTACTAGTCTTGGCATTTTGTTTGCCTGCACACTTTAGAATTAGCTTGCTTACTTTCACAAGAGAAAAGCCCATTAGAATGTAAATTAGTATTTTATTTAGTCTACAGGCCAATTTTGAAAGACTGGCATCATTAAAATATTCAGTATTCCAGTCCATGAACACGTTTCATCTCTCCACATTTATTTAGATCTCTCTTTATATCACTCATCAGTTGCCTAGGTTTTCTATAGAGAACTACCATGTGTATTAGATAATGCAGAACTATTTCACTTTTTTGATACTATTGTAAAGTTATTTATAAAAAGCCCTCATCATTTCCTGTTTGCTGCTTTTATTAACACTTTCTCAATGTGTCCTGCAAGTAATGTGGAAAACACAGGAAGCTAAACAGCCAAAACACAAACAGTGTCAGTCTTTATCACCTTGAATCCATAGTATCAATTCTTTATACTTTTGGTTTCTTTGAAATCCTGTTCATTTAATCCATCTCGTCCTGTTCTACAGGAAATAGAGAGGAATGTACGGGCTGGTGTGTGTCTTTGTAATAAAACTGCTAGGCAGAGAAATGAAAGAAACGGTGTCCTACAGATTGTACATTGTCCAGACACCTGTGGTCATTCTGCGACTCAAAGGCAGAATGGAAATAGTGAGATGTTTCATCTTGGTGCAACAGGGCAACTCTGGGTGGCTGGGAATCCGGAAGTGAATGAGGAACGTGCCCATCCACTTGACCTCAATGAGGGCTTGACTCTTGCTTGTAAGACCAGATATGTGTAGTTTCTCACACACACATGATGAGAGGGGGTAAATGTTTAACAGTTTATCTTTTGTTAAAGACAAACAGAAAAAAAGCCAATACGTGGTGAGAATATTAAGAACTAGCATTTCCTGAGTGTGTAGGAAGTCATTTACATGTTCTGACTCATTTAATATCACCGCCTCTGGGAGTCATCTACAGTTATTATCTCCAACTTGCTGCAGAGCAAACCAGGCACAGAGCGACTCTGAAGTATGGGCCAGGATCATGCTGCACAGACACAGCCGGGCCCGGATTCCCAGCAGACAGCATGGTCAGGCAGAGCTCTGGACCTTCATGGTCTTGGGAGTCTCTATCTACACAGTAGAACATGCTTCAGAACACAGGAGAGAACACTTCCAGCTGAAGGTGCCCTTCCCAAAGAGATGGCCAAGAACAAAAGGGCCATGTGCAGACATCCAAGGGACAGGGGCGGAGTCAGAGAGCAGCAGAGCAGGGTGGGATAGGATAAGGAGAAAGACGCAGGCGTTGGCTAAGAGAAAGAGGGGTTCCAGAGAAGTGAAAATGTCATTGCAGGGTTAAAATACACATGCGAGGCAATTCTTTATTGCAGAACTAATTAGAAGTTTATAGTTTTACTCTAAAACATTTTTATATTTCCAACATCCTCTTCATCACGTTTATTACTATTATAGTAAGAATACATTAAAATGTTAACTATTTTCCACACATTTTCACCTTCTCTGCATGTACTTTAAGGTAGAAATGCAAAGGTTTAGTTGTATAGATGTAAGCACTTTATTTCTAAAAATGGAAAATGGAAAAATTCTAAATATCCCAAAATAGAGGAGTGTTTAAATATACTGTGGCCTATTTATATGATAAAATATTTTATTTATGTCAAAACATATTTTCAAAGAACATTTATTGGCACAAGGAAGTTATTACCATAATGTTAAATGAAAATGTAGGAAGAAAAGCTCATATCTTTACTGTGATTATAATATGTAAGAGAGTGTGTGTGTGTGTGTGTACACACACTGGGCATACAGCCACCTCCTAAAAGGCTGCCTTGGAGTTTACAATTCTTTTCTATCTTTCAAGTTCCTTGGCAGCTATGTATGCACTCACATCTTTACAAACCATTTGAGGTTTGTAAATCATTTGTTAGATCAAGAGTCTTATAATTACATCTTTTAATACATATTTCTGCTTCAAAAGCTGTTTCTAAAATAATGCATATGTTTTTAAACACCTTTCTTTAATTTCTCTGCTCCCTACCATTTTATATTTATTTACATGTGAGACCAAGAATTATTTCTAAGTCATGATTCTAGTTATTTCTTCTTGCCACAGTGGTGTGTTACCTCTGCTATTGCCTGTCTTTCATGTGACTGTTGTTTCCATTGACATCCCTGAGCTTTCTGGTTTTGTCTGTTCTTTTCTCTCCAGCTCCTGTCCTGTCAGTACGAGGCCACCTCATCATTCTGGTGCGGCTCACTGCAGCCACACCAGCTTACTGTCCTGCGGGGCTCTCCGGTGTTCCCAGGACCCAGCACTGGTAACTCTTCAACCAGTTCAGTGGCCCAGCTGTTCTTCTCCAAATATTCTGCTTTTTCTTTCAAAGTTACGACCTTCAGTGAGAAAAATGATGAATATTCCTTTTCAGTCTTTGAACACTGCCGTTTCCCAAATAGAATTTCACATCACTGGAGGGACTTCAGCTGCTGTTTTTTTTTTTTTTTCTTCTTTTTCTCATTTTTAATCACTTCTTCCTATGAGAATAACTGTGTTGCTGGGAACAAAAGTAACTTCCGCTGTCCTCTTCCTTCCCTCTTCCCTCTTTCCTTTGTTCCCTTTTTTCCTTCCAGTAAAACATTTTTTAACCACTTCACATGCCAAGAAATAGCAAACGTGGCGCAGGCCCTGCGGGACCAAAGTTGAGCAGATCTGTTGCTCAGATTGCCGCCTCCTTAGGAAGGCAGGCCCAGGGTAAACTCAGCTATGCAACTGCTGCGTTCAAAGGTGCAGGAGGATCCGTGTTTAACTCCTTCCCGGCACAGCTGAGGAGACTTCACAACGTTTTATAAATCTGAAGCTTACCACGAGGAAAATACTGAGGGTAGGGAGTCCTGGGCAACAAAGACGCCTAGCGAAAGGGAGGAAGGAGAAGAGCTCGTGGTCCACATAGAGACACACAGAGAGGGCTCTATCAGCTGGTCCCACTTGGGTTTGGAACAGGAAGCAGTTCTGCAGCAATCCTCTGGCCCCTGTGCCAAATCTACTAGGAAAGGGAGCTTCCCTGTCAACTGCTCCCTGATCAGCTAATCCTAGACTTGAGCCAGTTCTGGTTACTTCACCCTTGCCTGGTAACCATAACTGACCTTGTCCTCTGTGCCACAGCCCTGTTTGTGTGTTGCCCTGCTTCAGATCATGAGCTTACTGGCTGTTTGCTAATTCACTGCTTTAAATGGCTCAAGTTGAAAACAGTGTATTTTCCCCTAATTTTTATTCTATGGCTTATGTTTTACTAACGTCTACAGAAACACTGCTTGCAGCTTGATTTTTGTTAGTGCTTTCTTTGGAATCAGGCTAGTAGAAAGGGCTTTTGTCTCTGGGGACCTGCTTACCTGAGCTTACAGTACTCCAATCACAGATGCAATGCTCAGTAGGAAGTCCTAGGTGCTAACACCTGCCTGTCTGGAGATTGCCTTACCCCAGCACATGTGATATTCTGCCTATCCAGCAGAAGCTCAAAAGAAAAGCTCATCGTCTGTGTAGAGATACACAGGGGCTCTACCATCTGGTCCTACTTGGCTTTGAGACAGGAAGAAATTCTGCAGCAATCCTCCTCTGGCCCCTCTGCCAAGTCGAGCAGGGAAGGAGTTTTCTTGATTCAATGCACCTAAGTGGAATGCAGGGCTGAGATTAGCACTGTACCCGCTCCTGTATCAACTGCTGTGAGTTCATGCCTCACAAACAAGCAGTCTCTTCCTGTGCAATCTCCCTTTCCTGTGGGTGTCAGTGTGTTTTCTATTCCTTATAAACCTCTTCTAGACTCATTTCCAAGTCACTAAGAAACTACTAGTGCTGTAGTTTAGCTCTAGATTGCTGGCCTAAACTCCCGTGCTCAGAGGTAGGGCTTCTGGAAGGTGACTGGGGCATGGGGTGCTGTACTTACCAGTGGATTTTTGTTACCAATGGATTCAGTAGCTAAGCGTGTGTTAGGAGGTGGGGCCTGGCTGGAAGTGGGCCCCTGGGGCATGGCCTGGCTCCTCCCTTCCCTCTGTGTCTCCTGGTCACCTTGTCACGAGCAGCTTTCTTCCTTCAGGCCATGCTCCTCTCTCCTTGGAGCCAGCCAGCCATGGCCTGATTCCTAAATACTATGAGCCAAAATAAACCTTTCCTCATTTAAATTGTGGGTGCTGGGAATTGTGTCTCTGATGAGAAAGTGACTAAACCCACCAGTCTGTCTATTCTGAACCTTATGTCTGTTCTCAGGTCTCCAGACACTCTCCAGTTCTTATTTTATTTTTTTATGTTTGTCCTTTTGAGACAGGGCTTCACTATGCAGTTTAGGCTGGCCTCCAACACACTTGGTAGCTCAGGCTGGCTTCAAATTCACAGCAATCCTTCTGCCTTAGCCTCTCAAGTGCTGGGATTACAGGCATGCACCACCATGCCGATCTTCCAATTTTTTTTTTTTTTTTTTTGGCGTGGCGTGGTTGCACGTGCCTGTAATCCCAGCACTCGAGAGGCTGAGGCAGGAAGATCATTCTGAGTTTGAGACCAGCCTGGACTACAAAGTGAGCTCAAGGCCAGTCTAAACAGCAAAGGGAGACCCTGTCTCCAAAAGACAAAAAAACAATTTTTTTAAAAAGAGCATTGACACTCTGCAAATGTAAGATATTTAGTAAAGGTTACACATGAGAAAGTCAGATCTGCCCTGAATCTTGTTCCTTAGACATTAACCATTGTCAGAGGATACCAAGTGCTCCAGAAGCTTCCATCACCCGTACTTTCCCAATATTACCCTGCTGTCTATTTCCTTCTAGCATTTTAAATGCTCCCCAAGTCAAATTATACAAATGTAATAAAATATTAAGAAAGCCAGAGAGTTTTGTTTTCCAATATTCTGCTAGTTGCACATACCTTTTTCACATAGAATCATGAAGAGCGATCCTTGCCAGACACGTTAAATCGTGGTACACTCTCAGCTGCTCTTCCTGTAAACAGCAAAGAAATCTCTCTCTACCTAGGTGCCCCATCAATGCATGGCCTTATCTATTCTAGCTCCATTGTTAGTGATACCATCCCAAATACTGGCTTTTTCTTTGGATAATCAAACTCTTTGCTATAATTCATATAAAGTATGGCTGCTATTCTAAATAATCAAACAAAGAAAAATTATATTTACATTGGGTTCCTTGGGGAACATTATTGTTTCCGACACTGAGCTGGAGTTTAGGTCCCAGATAACTCTACACCATCTTTCCGCTTACAGGAAATAGAGCATATGTTGATCAGAAGAACAGAGTCCTTTAAAAAATAACTTTCGGAAAGGATATTTAAAAGGATAGCTGGAAACGTTTATTCTTTTTTTCTGATTGTACATTATTTTATTCTCTTGTCCTATTTACCAATTAGCATGCATCGATGAAATCTACGAAAGAATCATTAAACAACTTCTGACACAAGTGCTGAGTTTTTGCCAATGTAATTCCATTTGCATTCCCCAGAGTGCTCATTTTAGAAGCTGAAGAGGAACAACGCAGCTGACTAGAGGAGGAGCTGCATAGCAGACGCAGAGAAGATTCACTGAGAACACAGGTACCCTGAAGTGCGGGAGACACATCTGGAAACAGAAACTTAATTGGAAAGGCAACACATAGACATCGAGCAAAATATCTGGATTACTGTACAGGGAAAGCGATGCTGCCGGGGCTGGCCTGCAGCTCTCTGATATGCACCACCCTAGACCCTGTTGTTCTAGGGAGCAGCTGTCAAAAAAGCATTCCAAATATCTGGAGGAAATGAACGGACACACAAGGCGTGGACTCCTGGGGCAGACTCTGAATACACCCCCCTTCTGCCCTCCCTCCCTCTCCCACTGGAGAAACCATAAGGATCCCCCTCCCCACACATACACTCACACTCTGGGTGGGCAGAAGTAGAACAACCCAGTGGTCAGTGCTGCGGATCCCTTCTGGTATGCGCCAGTGTCCACCAAATCTCGCCCGCCTCCACAGCCAGGTCGAGAAGGGCACTGCGTGGACAGCGGGCGGTGAGGCACAGGGGCAGTGCGGGAGTTGCGCATGTGTTCTGTTGTTGCGGCGTTTGATCCGGGTTCCCGCTGGGTTACTTTGCTTCCTTTTCTTTTTCCTCTTTGCCGTGATTTACTTGCTTATTTTCTCTCCCTTTTACAGTCTCCCTGTTTCATTTCTTCAACTCCAGCTTCTGCAGTGATACTATTTTCTTATTTTTTACTTGCTTCTCCCGCTTACGAAATTCTTCCCAAGCTTTTTCCTTATCCTCTGCTCTCAGTCACTCGTGTATTTTCTCATAGCAAACGTCCGGCCTCTGTATTCTTTCTGCTCTTCTTTATTTTACCCGCCCTTCCCCTCCCTTGCGTCTTCTCCGCTTCTTCGGTGCATAAATACATCAGCAGGTTCTGGCAGCCTGGTAGCTTTGCTCAATTCCAAATCCACGTCCCTCTTCTTACAGTCTGTCCTTGCCCTCCCCCACCTACCTTCTTAAAGCCCCCCACGCTAACCCTTCACTACAGCTATGAAACGCCTCCAACGTGCTCTGACCCCCTCTAAGTTTTTACTTATTATTATTTCTATCTCCCGCAAACCTCCCATTTCCTATTGTTATTTCTCCTATGTCTTATGTAGTTATATTCCTCTTTCTCCTACTCATTCGCATCTTCCCTTCCCTTTTTCTTCTTCCACACTGGAGACCAACTGCTGCTAACAATAAAGTGTAAGCTGTCAAGTGCGTTGACAAAGGGTGAAAGCGTAAATGTAAGGTTGAGTCTCTGTTAGTGATATGTGATCATATTTCTAGACGTTGTCTTAACCAGTACTAATTCACGCCTCAAAACACAGTGATGGGGTCCAAACTGTGTGAATTAAATGCCTCAAAGGGTGAACACTGTGTCTGGACAAACATAGCTGAAAACATCGCACTAGCAGGCAATGGAATCAACTACAATCAGTCTCCTCACTCCAGTTGACCTCACCCCTGAGCGCCAAGAAATGAAAAAAAAAGAAACCGGTATATATATACGCATATAGGGAGGAAGACGGGAAAAC
This sequence comes from Dinomys branickii, assembly GCA_004027595.1. Classification (NCBI taxonomy): domain Eukaryota; kingdom Metazoa; phylum Chordata; class Mammalia; order Rodentia; family Dinomyidae; genus Dinomys; species Dinomys branickii. The sequence goes on from PVLD010004279.1 coordinate 17,197, forward strand.
AAGGAAGTAGAGGGCCCCCAAGGCCTCGCAGCTTTCCCAGGATGCATGCAGGGACACTGACGGCAAACACCCTCAAGAGGCGCCGATGGAGAGAAAAGCAAGTGCCAGGTAGCGGAGCCTCACAGACTGATGAGAGGCGAGGAAACCGGGGAGGCTGAAAGGGGGCATGGCCCAGAAGTTTGGGGAATTCTCTCGCAAAACAGCCAGCGTGGACATGGAAAAAACAAATTAAAAATTGGAAGAGCTGACCAAAGTCATTCGAGCATGAATGACAAATTTACCAAAAATGTAGCCCCCACAAACAGCTATCAGACGGAAATGCTAGAACCAAAGGAAAAATTGTGTAGAATTTATAGACTGAAGAAATGATCAATGTGAAGTATTTCAGAAATCAAGGGCAAAGTGATGAATTACAATGATTGTTCAGAGAAACCTTAAAAATGATAAGAGAACAAGAAAATTCACCCAACAGCTACTAGAGGACTCTAAAAAGACCAATTCATACATAATCGGTGTTGGAGAGGAACTAGAAGACAGCCCACACAGAATAAAAACTCTGCTTACAGAAATCATAATAAAAAAACTTTCCAAGTATGAGGAAAGAATTCAACTTAAAGGTAAGCATGGCTTATAGAACACTAACCAACCACAATGAAAAAAATAAGCTCCCTATGACATATCGTGGTTGAAATTCCAGATATCCACTAAAATGTCAGAATCTTGAGAGCTGTCACTGAAAAGCAACAAATCACACATATAAGAAAACCTGTTCAGATTAAAGCAGACTTCTCAACACGAACTTCAACAGCCAGGAAAGCCTGAAGTGTCCAAAATGGTATTGAATTAATCATCTTTAAAGAAATGCTATTTTAAAAACAACGTGTAATAAAAGAATAAATATCCTTTTTAATGACAAAAGTTCAGAAAATCATGGAAAATAAGAACTTTTTTATTTTTCCCATTTGTGCAGTTACTTCATCTCTATGTATTAAGTCTAACTATATATCTAGCACTAAAATAGTATTTAAAGAGTTTTACATATGTGGGACATGAAAGGGCTACTATCTAAAAGTTTGGCTTCAGATGATGCATTTTAATAAGCTTTGTTCAACCATAACATTCTTCTCAGCCTACTGATTTCCATTTCAGGACCTGATCTCTTTCTTTCTTGCCTAGTTTCTTTGAATTTAGCATGGCACACTAGCAGAACATAGCTCTTCTGGCTTCTAGCGGGAATTATTACAATCAAGGGCAGAGTGTGAAGAGGGAAAGTGTCATCTCTCTGGGAGAGCTGAGGTTTCCCTGCTGCCTGGGGCAGGTAATGAGCGGCCGGGCCCAGGAGGCGGACTACAGAAATGCTCCATTCCTCCTACGGACTGCTCATTTCACTTCCATTTACAGATCCCAGAGACAAAATATAATGACTTTTTCTTTGCTTTCTTTTGCTTCCTGTCTTGGAAACTCCTTGAATATGCTTGTGAAAGATGATACAATTATACCAGTGGCTCGGTTTTTCCTCCCTTGAGGGTACACCAACCATTTCTTGCTGGAAGACACTTGGCCCCTCACACTGAGAAGCTTTTCCTGTCTGGATAATGACAACACTAAAGACTCTGTTCCGCCTGTCACTTTCTGTACTTTCCCAGTTTCCCCCATGTGTCCTACCGGGATGTCTGGAGGATTGAACGTGACAACGGTTGTAGAATATTGTGTTGACTTTCCATGGCTGTGACAAAGTGTTTGAGATAATCGGTTTAAGAAGCGGAAAGGTCTATCTTAGTTCATGGTTTCAGTTTTCAATCAAGCCCTGTCCCCTTTGTGACTGAGCAGTATTTTCTGTATGGATAAGCCATAATTGATTTATCCTTCTGCCTATTGATTTTGATTAGACATTCTGGTTGCTTCTAATTTGGGGATATTTTTAATTATGGAAGTCATTATGTGGATACATATTCTGTTTCACCAGAGTAAGTGGAATTGATGGATCATCTGTTAATTGCCTGTTTTCCTTTATAAGAAATCTCAAACTGCTTATATGTCAGCAACATTTTACATAGCAGATATCAATACATAAAATCCCATTTGTCTCTCATCTTGCTGTCCGTTGGATGCACAGGGACCTGCCCCCATGGCTTTAAGAAGCATTCCCCTGCTGACTAATGAGGCTCAGGATGTTTTCCTACCCCTTTCTTGAAATACCTATTCTGTTACTTTAAAATTCTGCTTAGTGATTTTCATGATTCTCTCTCAGTAACTTCAAAGTTCTGAAATTATTTTTTATGAAGACTTAAAAAATTAAAAATCAGCCAAGAGATATTTTCTTGCCTGGTGACTCATTGACATGGTTATTTATTTTCACCCATCTATCTCTTCAACCATCCATCCATCCATCCATCCACCCATCCATCCATCCACACATCCATCCAACCATCCATCCATCCATCCATCCACCCATCCATCCATCCACCCATCCATCCATCCATCCAACTATCCATCCCTCCATCCCTCCATCCATCCACCCGTCCACCCATCCATCCACCCATCCATCCAACCATCCATCCATCCATCCATCCACATATCCATCTGTCTATCCATTCATCATGTGATCACTGAATGTCTCCTCTGCAAGCACTGTGTAAATAGGAGGGGTGCGGGATGAATAAAGCCTGAGCACTGTCTTAGAGAGCTCACTCACATTCTGGAGGCTTCAGGTAAACACATGACTCTTCTGAACTGCTGGAAATGATGCCACTTAATAGTGGCAAATGCTCCATTTCATGGAAACTCAGAGCATGTAAATAAAAATAACAGTACATTAGCCAGAGGCATGACATAAATTAATATGCATTTCTACAAAACTATTCTTATACTATGCGAAACCAGAGTGTTTAAATCAGTGGGTACCAAAGGGCAGGCTCTGCAGGGATAAATAAATTCAATCAGGCTTAGTGCATGATGCAGTTATTAGACACACATTGCTAGACAAGACTACAGAATACAGGCTTGAGTTTATATTTATACGTCTAAGTCTTTAACATTCTGATTCACTTGAAGCTAACAAAGCCATATGGTTTTGGGTACTACATCTACTCTGACTAAACCTTTGGCTTTTTGTTTAGGACTGAGCAGTTATGGGGCAACTTCTGATTTTTTAAAAAAATTAAGAATTAATCCTACAGCACATCATCTAAATAGTGTGATTTACTTGTGGTTTCTCTTCAGTAGAACCCAGGAGCTTTAATTCCTAAAATCTTCAGTATATCTTACTAACAACATTTCTCAGTAAGTTTTAATGCATTTTACAAAGATACAAAAGTCCCATGTTGGTCTACAAACATTTTTCTACACGCAGTCCTGTGAACATCTGTAGACACTTCCGTGCTCACTGTTAAGGTTAATGTAACTTTCTGACTTCAGTGCCTCTTTGTCTTCCAGAAGAAAATAAGAGGGAGCCCTGTTAGTCTGGGGATTTAGGGTGGATGGTACACATAAAACCAGGAAGCATCAGAAATGCCATGAAGAATGGAGTCATATATTCGGGCATGCTCCCAGATATGAGTGTTGAAGCCAAATTAGACAAGTACAGTTCTAGAAGTGATGGGCACTTTCAGCAGCAGTGACAGGAGGACCAAACAAAAGAGTCTGAGGCACTGAGGGTGCGACCTGGAAGGTGTATCTTCCTCCTCAGCCCCTCCTCCTCCTCTCTCTCTAGGCTTCCTGGCTGCCATGACCTGAGCAGCTTTCCCCTGGACCACTCCCTCTGCCAAGGCACTTCTGCCTTGAAACTAGCTGACCATGGGCTTTAATCATGAGCACAATAAGTCTCTCTTCCTTTACATTGTTGGTGTGAGATATTTGTCGCTGTGCCCGGGAAAGTGATGAAGATGGGAGTAGGGTGGAGGAGACGGGGAGGGAGAGAGAGGACGAGATGCCCCAGGAAAGAATGCTTGTAATAAACACGCTCGTCAGACCTCTGGATGGTATTTATCAGCAGAAGGATAATGAGAGTCCTTCTTACAGGATATGTCTAGTCTGTCTAGGTTGTTTATAACAAAGAAATAAGGTTTGTGCGACATGGCCCATCAGAGAGAAAGGGTTAGATCAGCTATGTAATCACCAAGGTATCAAAGGGAGGAGTCATTTCTCACCAAAGTTACTCCTTCATGAAATGATGTCTTGAATTTGTCATTCGGAGGCTTCCAACACTATGCTGGGGCCAGACCACATCCTTGTGTGACAGAGAGTCTCAGGTCACTAGTCTTCCCAGATGTTTCTGGACATTGCCTTTGGCCTCACCTGCAGCCTTCAAATGCTGAGTAAAGTTTGATAGTTTGTCGGCTGTCCGGTGCTTGTGAGTCTGATTTAATAGGTTCTTGGTGTCCTCTTAGATCTGGAAATGACTTGAAATGAGTGGTAGCCATCTTTACAGACCCCAGTGGATTTTGATAGAACATAAATTTAATATTTAACCCCACAATGGTAGACTATGGGTAGTACTTATAGAGATCATTAAGTCATCAGGAATTCCCTGTTCAGAATTAAACTAAAGTTTAAAAAAATTACATGTGGAGGAACTGTCTTATGGAATTCTTATGCTTTTGAATAGTACAGACAGGCTGCAGCAACATGGGGATTTAAAATGGATTACTGTCTTTACATTGAGCAAAATTTCTTTTGCAGAATTATTTCATGTCTACTAGTAACAACCAAAAATTAATCGAAGGCCAAAGCCCAGTCTACTAATAGAAAGGTTTATTTGGGCCAGGAGTGGTGGAACAGTCCTTAGGAACATTAAGTGACTATAAATGTAAAAGAAAAATAATAACTGTTACTTTGTTATCAAAGCTTCATGAATATTTTATTATATGGAAAACAATGAGTAAGGTAACAAAAATACCTTATTACCTTGATAAGTTTAACTCTTCAGAAACTAAAGATTTCTTTCTGGAAGAAAATCTAAAGGAAAAATATAGCAGTGTCCTTTAGAATAACCTAACACAAATACCTGTGGCTGTTAGAAATAAAATATTTAATGAACTTACTGAAATCCAAGTTCAAGGACTCTTACTGTGTCCTTTCCCTCAGCTTCAAATGTCAAAGCAGAACTAGATTTGGTTCTTCAGTGCGGCTCAGCCACCAGAAACCAAGCTAAGGCTAGAGGCAGAAAAAATAGCAGAAGCATCCTAGCACTGCCTGGCAGGAAGCCTTCTATGCGCTTTTCGAAACTAAAAAAAATAGACTCATTATCAATAATCTTTTAGAAGATAAATTTTTCTAAGATAAGTAAGACAGCTGTAAAACATATCCCAGCTTTTTAAGAAAATAGACTTTCAGCCAATGTTATGAGAATGAAAGTTCTTCACATCTGTAATTTTTACCTTTGTGCCACACTTGTAATCAGATTGTTGAACCTTAAAACATTAGGTGTTTCCTGAAGACACAGAAAACTTTTGCTTCTTGTTTATGTTTGATTCATTTTCAATTTAACTCTGTCAGATTATAAGAGACTGAAAAGGATATGTACAGAGGTTTTCTTTTTTCCTTTAATGGAAATATTTCTCTTTCCTAATTATTTCTGTCTAATCTCTCTTTCTGGATTTACAGGGTTGTTTTCCTATGAAACTGTCTTATAATATGCTAATGATGCACTCCAAGAATAGACCGCTAAAAGCGCTAAAAGACAATAAGACATTACATTCATACAACTTGCTTCTATTTCTCATAAGAAGCACTGTATTCACATGTTAATATGTTAACTTTTGTATAATTATTAAAATCCAGCATTTGATTTTTGTCTAAAACTCTAAGGAAACAATTGAAAGTTACTTGGACACACAAGAGTCAGTTAAGAGAAAAAAATAAGAGTAGAAAATGTAAATTTTAGCACACTGAAGGAGAGAACAAAGCAAAGATGAATTAATATGCTAACATAAGCATTGATTTTCTCTTCTATTTATATTGCAGGAGGGAAGGCTCAGCGGTAAAAGGGTTTTCTAGCATGTGCAATGCCTTAGGTTCCATCTCCAGTATCTCAAAATAAAATAAAAGTAAATAAGACCTATAGATGGAGGTCAAACTTAATATGCAAATCAAACCCGCAAGGCCTCAGATGAGTCCTCTTAGCACAGCCCACGCACAAAACTCAGCACTGAAGTGACTGGCAAGACCGGCAGAGAATGCAGCTGTCCACCACTGAAGTATCAACATCACACTGCTAATTTCCTACTGTCTGGAAATTTGTATCATTGACTAATTTAAGAAAATGGCTTTATCAGAGATAAGCACTCTTTAAAATGAGGAGGGGAGAAAGTAAAATGGGAAAATGAAACAGCCTTTTGAGCAAAGTTAGGCAAGTGAGGAGTCAGAAGCTGAGCAAAGAACTATGTGGACAGAGGATTGGTAACTATGGCTCCCAGCAGGTGTCTGTGTTACAAGTCACCTGGCTGATTTCAGGAGGGAGGAGGAAGGTCTCCAACATCTTACTTGTACCTATTTTCAAATGCTAAAAGAAAAAGAAAATAAAAATGTCTCCCAGATCATATCTAAGCGTTTTCTGTGGTTTTTCAAACGAGGGAGCTCAGTGACTTAGTTTCACGCCACAGCTATCTGACCATTTGGATAATGGTCTTTCTCCTCTCCATTGTTATACAGAGACTGCTTTTACTGTTCTGGAACTTGGATGATCTCTAGCTAACTCCGATGTACTTGCTGAAGGGCAGATGCTTAAGAGGTGTGAATCTAGAATCTATTATTTTCTTGGGTGGGGCTGGTGTCCTGATAACCTACGTGGCCAACCTGGACCCCACTGAACTGCCCTGAGCCAGAGCACAGTCACTATGTAAGGCTCAAAATCCCAAGGATTCTGAAGAGCGGCAAAGACTCCTTTGGACAATGTGGTCATCTTCTCCAGACACTGAGGTGTCCTCTCTTCTGTGAACCCCTCCCTCTCCCTGTTCACAATGCCTCTCATGACATACTGCACCACAATGACTGCCCAAATAACAGTGGGCTTTGCAGGACCATTAAAATTGTGCACCTGTGCATGTAAGCACAGACTAAAACCAGGGGCTACACCCACTTAGATGTGGGTTTGAATTCTGCCTCTATTTCTGACCACCCTGCAGGCTGTGGCAGGTCGGGCTGAAGACCTCTTTAAATTTTGGCTTCATTATCAGTAAAATGAGGGCAAAGCAGCTAATTAGTGAACTTCCCTGAAGAAATGAAAAGACTTTTGGACCTCAGAAGTACACACATAAAAACAAAGAAACAAACACACACAGAACCTGGCACATAATTGCTATCACATAAATGTACACGGTGGTTTCTTCCCCTGTCGTGTAGCACGGGGACACAGTATTTGTGTAGCTCTCAACATACAGCACAGTATCTTGCATGTGACTGAAGAATGAGATAACAATTGAATACAGATGATAACTCTTCAGATTTCTAACAGAAAGTAAGATACAACCAGATTTATATATTGTCTATCTAGAAAACAGAATTTCCTGGAAAGATTGGTAAAGGGTTGTAAATCTAGTCATTATTGGTGATATATGGGTTATACCTCAAATCATTAAGTGAAAAGATGAAAATTTCCATCAATTTAATTTGGGAGGATTGATTATGATTTCAGAAAAAACTAAAACTAGAGTTAAACTATATACCATTTAAAAGTATCATTCTGTTCATTTGAAGTATGGAAACAATCATAAAATATTAGGAGAAAAATATAAACAATTTTAAAATAAATTTGTTAAAAGAGGCCCTTTAAGAAGTAGGAAAGGGAACCCAAATATGAAATGAAAAGTATAAAAGATTTACTGACAAAACCATTCAAAGTTCTGTATGGAACACAGCAATATGTCAAAAGTACACATGAACAGAAAGGCTAGAAGAACATACAGGCAGCATTTACATCAATTGATTAATCTCCCTAATGCTAGAGGGTTGCAGCCAGTCGGAAAAGATACAGTAAAAAAAAAAGATTATAAACAGAAGACTCCCATGAAAATAGATACATAACAACTGGTGATAAAGTCAGTAACTAAAAGAAAAGTAAATTAAAACAAGTTTAAAATTTTTTATCTATTAGATGGGCATTTGTAAACATGAGCACATCCAGCACTGATAGTGGTGAGGGAGAACAGTCCCAATGCACGGTTGGCAGGAAGGTACGTTGGTACAACTTTTGATGGATGTTTCAAAGCCTTATAACCTCACAATATATATCTAGTCATTTATGTGATAACAGTAAGAGTGCAGACACAGAGAAACCCTTAAGGGTGTATGATAGACTGCTACTTAAAGTAGTAAACATTTAGAAACAGCACGACTATCCAGTTGAGAGCTTTCTGCATCAGTGGAGGTACATGTATAAAAAAGGAAATCAATCTAAAAGTATAAGCCGTGATATAATGTTATTTGGCAAGGTGTGTGCTGGGGAGGAAAGATACCCAATGTGCTGTTGAGAAGGACATAGTGTGGTTTCAACTTGAGAAACCATGATCTGGAGTGTAACTTCTTTTCCAGTTTGTTGAAGAACAGAGATTTCAGGAAGCTAAGAATCTGACAGGAGTTTTATGTTTTCATAGCAGTGAAAACTCATGCTCCAAAATAATTTTCACAAAAGGTTAATTTCTGTAAAAACAATTTCCTGCTTATAGTCATACTACACAGGTTTTAGAAAAAGCAGTCTCTTCTAAAAGAATGTTTGCAATATTAAAGAATTTTGGATTATTCAACACAATATTTCTTCTTAAAAGTTTCCCTGCAGGATTGCTTCTTAAATCTGTTTGAATGGTGAGTAGTAATTTACTCCCAAGTCTTCTTCATTGTCCTTAGTCTGTGGCTTAGCGCCAGCACTGAGACAAAACACCAGTCACCCTCATCCTCACTACCCAACAGGACATACTGCATAGCGACAAATGACCTTCTGTGTGACTTCAGTCCAGATTCCCATGCATTCATGATTGCTGATACCTCATTATTAATTGGATCTCACATTGTTATTAAAATCATGAAACTACTGAATAATAACCCTGTAAATCTTGCCATCACTTGCTTAGAGAAAATATTCTTTTAGCAATAGGAAAAGAAAAATCTATATTCAGAAAAGTGTTTGTTTGCATGACAAAGACTGTCAGAATAATTCCATATGCTTAGACAGGTTCACCTTTTATTAAGCTTAATGTTTCAGAACTAACAGTAAGCACACCTGTGCCTGAAAATTGTATTTCAAAACAAGAAATATTTAATCTAGATAGCAATCATGTTTTGAAATTGGATTTTGCTTTTGGGTATCATTTTCATGAAGTTAATATTGTCCGAAGTAATAACACAGTGCCAGAGACTGTGTTTAACTTAGCTGTACCCCAAAGAGTTGGGAATTAAAAAAAAAGATGACGAAGAAGAATGATATGAAGAGACTCAGAAGTGACTATCGTGTTTCCTTTGGGAGAGTAAATCATAAACCTCATCAAGTCTATTAAATCCACCTCCTCTCAATGCTGACACAGACTGCATTTTAACCAGAACTGGCTTTCTAATGTGTAGGTTCCTATACAACATGAAAATGGAAGCCCTGTTCAAAACTTTTCAAGAATTTTCAGGCTTGGGTGGTGGAGCACGCCTGTAATTCCAGCACTTGGGAGGCTGAGGCAGGAGGATCATTGTGAGTTCAAGATCAGCCTGGGCTACAAATTGAGCTCAAAGCCAGCCTGAACTGCATAGCGAGACATTGTCTTAAAAAGACAAAAAAAAAAAAATGTTTTTCAGATGGAAGCAGCAAGCACAACCTTGAACCAATTGTAGGACCCCTCTAAGCACAGTGATCCACGTCACTGTGAAGGTCCCAGGCCCATTGATCTAGTCCTGACTTCGACCATAATACTACTTTTACTATCAAATTGACCTTGGTGAACCTTTTAAAAGAAAATCAAAATACAACCAAAAACACTGAAAATGTGACAGATCACCAAGGAACATATCTTTCTGTATCTTGTTCTTCAAATCTACCTCCAAAGGAGATAATGCCTAGGAAGATCATCGCTGCAAGTTACTCAACAGAAGTTTCTCTGATGATTCTCATTACTCAGAGAAATTTTGGCTGTCACCACCCACACTGTCAGCATTAATTTTTCTAATGGAGGTCACAACTTTCCAGGGCCTCTCGTTTTTCATTCCACTTGCCAAATCTAGGCATGTATTCAGAGGTGAGTTCACAATCTTCTATCTTACGTAAAGATTTTTGAGAATACTTATAAATGAATACATAGCTGCAACTGATGTAATTAATTTTCTATCCTCATTCATTTTGTGTGTGTGTGTGTGTGTGTGTGTGTGTGTGTTTGTGTACCTAAACAAAGTTTGGATTTTATTTTTAGCTTGAACACCTCTAATCAGGAATAGAAAATATCATCCACACAACTGCATTACAAACTTCAGCCACCATTAGTGTGCCAGTTTTTGGTCTTATTTATTCCATTCTGTTCTTCCTGCTGTCTATGATTTTTTCTAGGAAAATTTAAATACCTCGCCATAAATACTTTATGTGGATTTAAAATTTTTTCCAATGTAATACAATGCATTATTATTCCTAGTAAAAATAAGTGAAAAGTAATTCCTTATTATCAACTGATATCCCAATCCAGACTTCAATTTCTCCCATGGTCTAAAAGTATATTTCTATAGTTTGCTTGGACCAGGATCCCAAAATGTATCACACATTGTAATTGGTTGTTACATGTCATTTGTTTCTTGTAAAAAGCAACAACACCCCCAATTTACCTTGTAAATTTACTTTGTGATTAGATTATGAAAATTTCACAAGTTTTTAAAATAAAGTACGAAAATTACCCTGCAAAAACTTTTTGATATTTTGCATTTAACTGATAGTGCCTTGTAGCTCAGCTCAACTTTACATAGGAAGGTTTGATAATAGTTGAACATTTTTTCCCCACTACAAATGCTTCTGAAATGGGCCTCTGCATGTTATTTTGGATAGTGTCTATTTCAGCTTGTATCTGGATATCCCCTAAAGCTTCATGCAGTCATAGGTAGGAGTTTTGAAGGTGGATTAGATGTGTGGATGTAGGTGGATTAGGATATGTGAATATGAATTAAGGATGTGATACTAGGATGAAGGGTGTGCATAAAGGAAGCCCCACCTTGGGTATGGGTAGCTCCAGTCAATAGCTTTATAGCCTGGCTGGAATATAAAGGGACAGATAGAGGCAAGCTTGCTGCTGCTGCTGCTTGCTGCTTTAATGCCTTCTGCCTGCCATTCTATGGGCTGTTTCTCCTCAGGGATGCCCCTCTGCCATGCCACCCTACCTTGCAGCCAGTCAGTTATGGACTGAAACCTCTTCTAACTATAAGATGAAATAAACTTTTCCTCCTTTAACTTGTGGGTGTCAGGTATCATGTCTCAGCAACAAAAAAAGTAACTAAGATGGCATCAGAAGTGACATGGGACTTGAGTGGCTTATGTTCATGCTGCTGAAACACACCAGTGAAGTCAGTAACTTAGCCTGAGTCCATCCCCTTGAGTTACCATCACTTCCCTAGGTGCTAACATTTTTTAATGGCCTCGTACAGTGCTCTGTTACTCCTACAATCCCTCCTGTTTTAGAAAATTTTGCTCATGTCCTAAAGGTCTTTTGGTTGATCACAAGTGAAATTCTTCTAAGAAGAACAGAACAGGTGCTCATTCCTGGCCTTTAACTCTCAATTTTAGAATGATGAATGGACGTTCAACAACTTCTAGTAGTGCTCAGTACATTTTATTTCCCCGATTCTTTTTTTTTTTCTATCTTTGTTTTTGTCCCTTTTGAGTCTCATTGAGGAATCATAATTTGCTTTAATCTGCAGCCATCATCCCTTTCCATGTTCCACGTGTCTGGTCTTGTGTCTGTGAGAACCTCATTCAGCTGAATTCTAGGTGCTTCTGAGGTGACGACATCAGCCTTTGTACTCTCCTAGTGCTCTGCTCTGGGATCAGTGTGCCCAGTACTGCTGGATTGCTATTACTAGTGGAGAGAGGACACAGATGGAAGATACATGTACTTAAAGAATGAGAGGAAAAAACAAGAATTCACACTGACATCATGTTTCTCGCCCTTGGGACAGTTTTCCTTTCATTATTTCCTTTAAAATTACTATTTTAATTTTATTTTTATTATATTTATTTTCCTTTATTATTTCCAGACCTTAGATTTTCCTCAAATTTCTAACTATGGAGTAGGAAATACACTTCTTTGGACCCCTAATTCATCTTAGTGCAGACAAAACTTGTTTTACACTTTGTCACTCACTCTGCAGGTTATTGAGTCCCTAAATTCTGTCCAGAGAATTTCACGCTCATCTCCCTTTCAAAGTTCTGAATAAATATCAATGTGAGGATTCATCAACCTCCAACCTGGAATTATTTCTAATGCTTTTGAGTTTATTTTCCCTTCAAAAAATTAATTTTTTTCAAAATTTCTTTTATTTCAGTATCATAAGTACATAGACATGGTGATTAACTCATCAACATTTCCAGTTCTAATTATTCTTAGTGCATTTGCATAATTCATTTTAATTACACCTAGCCCAATCGAATTGTCGTGACTTAGTCTGCATGTAATTTTTAGCACCAGGGAATGTCTCCACAATTACTCAGGATATTAAGAGCCCATACTTTGGAAATAAATTCTGTCTGGCGCCTCTGAAAGAGACTATTTCACACAAACTAATTCAGCTTCAGGGGAATTAGATGCGGATCCTTGTGATAGGTAGAGGCTCAGAATTAGTTTCAGTCTATTAGAAAGCTACCCAAGAAAGACTCCAAGGAGACTGCCCTTGTCTGACTTGATTACGCCAGTCTCTTCTCTGATAGGTAATCAGCTCTTAAATTTAGTTCAAAATGGAAGTAAATTGAAGACTAAGTTTAAATCACCTCTGCATATAATGGATTATGTATCTGGAGAACAGGAGCCTTCTGACCCTTTGGGGTTTAGTAGATAACATAGACACAGATATGATTAGTTAGCTCTGTTCAGTAAACAAAGAATTTATTTAGCAGCTAAAAAAGGAATTGGTCCATGTGAATCAAGACTGGACAGCAGGACATGCATGAGCCAGTGACTCTGGCTTTTATAAAAACAGGAGGGAAGCTTTCCTTCATTTTCTGTCCCTTGTCATGCCCTCCAGCTGTTTTCCATGACACAAAAGCACCAGTCGAGCAAAATACTATTTAAAATAATGTGGTATTTAAACTGTTTCAGTGAGGAGGAAAATGCTAGCAGATACTGTGATCCCAGGAAATGTACCATTCATGAAGGGATGCTTCATTATGCCACGGTCACATCTGGAATTGGACTGCTATGAAAACCGACCTTGGTGACCAATATAATTACTAAGCAGCCTGCTGCAATCTCAGATATTGACTTTTCAAAACCCGGGTGGTCATTTAGAACTCATTTTTTCTCTCTCTCACGTCCTAGAGCTTTCTGATGAATTATCTGCCTTGTACAATTATCGAGGGCCCCTTCCCCTATGTGGATCTGACCCAGTTGACAGGGCTTCTAGCTGAATGGATGACAGTTCCATCTTCATAGAGTAAATAGGAAAGGGACCAGCATTACCTGTCACAGTTAAACTCGATCATCTGTCATCATAAATTCTACTGGGAGTGATCAACTTCAGCTTTCTCTGATGCTCGATAATTTTCTGATACTGGGACCTTCACCCTGAGTTACACACCCAGCCCTTTTTACATTTTTAGATTTTGAGACAAGTTTTCACCGTGTCACCAAGTTGCTGAGGCTGGGCTCAAACATGTGATCCTCCAGCCTCCGTACCCTAGGGAGCTGGGATCACAGACATGCTCTACCATGTGTGCCTAGATGCCCTATAGTCTGCAGAGAGGAAAATGGCTTCAGCAAAATATCTCAAAGATTACCATTTAGAAAAAGCAAATGCACCCTCAGACAGGGTCTCTTTTTGTAGAGAAAATTACTATACATTTTGGAAATATCCCTTATTGTAGGAGTCTGTAATGTGTTTCCCTCCTTTCAATGAAAAAGGAAATCAGTTACATTATCTGGGTTGAAGACCCCTTCTTTAAAGAACACTCTCTGGTGTTCACCCAACTCATCAAGTGAAAGAAGTAATTTCTTATTTTCTCACGTGCTCCAAAATAGCACCTTTTTATTATGCAGCTATCACTTGGTATGTCAGAAAATTATTAAGCTATCTTTCTCTATGTCTGGAGGTGGAAGAGGGGAAGCCCTGCTCATCACAACAGCCTACGTGCAGATCTCAGATCTACTGCTTTCAACTCAGTGGACCTGCCAGTCATTGAACCTCTCTGGCCTTGACTTTCTCTTTTAGTTAATGGGAATAACACTGTCCTACCTGTCAAGCCTAAGATTTAAATAAGGTAATACTATTAATTCCCAGGCAGGTATAAGGCAGACATTCAAGAGGAGTATTTTTCATAGGATTTTGGTAGCAAACTAAAGGAAGGAAAATGAATTACAGAAATAGCTGGGATTGAGCCTGTGATTCTCTTAGGACATACAGGCTTTTGCTTGTCTTCATTTCAATTTATAAATGAATCAACAGCAATTATATTGCAAGAATTACAGCTTTTGTTTACACACATTCCATCCATATTTATTCTGGCTCTCATTTGGTGCTCAGACACAAACTTGAGAATTATAGCAACAAATGCCCAGTAATTTATGATAAACTATGGTAGATATTTAGCTAAAACTTGATGAGATCTATTTGTATTTCAGACATAAACTTTCAAAGTCATAGTTTCTGCATGATTTTAAAGAAAATTTTCTTTTTTCAATTAAATTTCTCCCTTTCAAGTTTCCAGTGACAGAGTCAAGCACTAACTCCTTAACCCTCAACCCTGAGTAAATAGTCAATCTAAGGCTGGTATTTTGAGATTTAGCTAAAGCTACAAAACAATAACCAAATAGATACTGTATATTAGTCTTTGCTTCACTCCATCACATTCTTAAACGTATGTTAACTTTCAGAGTTACTTTATGTATGAAATTAAAACAAAGAAATACAAAATAATCTGCAAGATTGTGAGCTGAAGAACACACCAGTAAATATTTGGGAGAACTTCCTGGGGCTGATAACAGCCATCGCGACACATGTACTAGAAATTAGTAGATCTTTTTCTATCCTGCAACTGTGGTTATAGGGCTCTGAGCAGGTCACCTAAAAAGTGCAGAATTTGCTAAAAATAATTCGTTGCAGAATCTGATTTTAAAATGAACACAGCTGAAATTGTTTTATAGGCCAACTTTAAATGACAAAGAAAAATACAAATAAAAAAGAAAAAATCATCCAACATTCACTAACCAAGAGATAATCACAATGCATACTTTATTAATGTCATTTTGGATCTCTATGCAGAGACACACACATACACACAATTTTACATAAATATGACATTTGTAACTATCTTTTTAATAGCTTGTTCAATTTTTCAGTTTAACCAAAAAACTATAGAAATTATAATGGTTAGAACTTGGTAATCTCTTTCTACATAAAAACTAACCGAATGATCAAAGTACAGTAATACTTCAGTTCACCAATGCTTCTGTTTGCAAACAGTTTCATTCCCCAACAGAAAGGCATTTGGCAAAATTCTTCTTCTGTTCACGAACTCCTCATCAGGTGAGGAACGGGAACTTGGCTATCTTCCCCAGAACTGAATAAAGCTCATGAACTGAGGTACTGCTGTAAATGTGACAGACCCGAGTCACTGTGGATGCATTTGTGCAAGGGGCCTTGAGGAAAGTAAGATTTCAGCGCAGGTAATTTCAACTCAAGACACTCCTTTACACTGCTTCCATTGCATCCATTGCATAAATACCCAGGATCTGTTTCAGATAAATGCTTTGGTTAGTAAATAGCTTCAAGCCAAGCATGGTGATGCTGGCCTGTAATCCCAGCACTTGGGAGGCTGAGGCAAGGGGATCGTCATGAGTTTGAGACTGGGCTGGGCTACACAGTGAGCTCAAGGGCAGTCTGAACTGCATAGCGAGACCTTGTCTCAAAAAGACAATAAATAAATAAATAAATAAATAAAAAAAATTATAAATAGGTTCAAGATTTCTGAATGATTCAAATCTCATTGATAAACGTCAACTATATTTTTCTGAATTCGATCAAGTACTTCCTTGGATATGACTCCAAACAGAGAATTTCTGGATTCAAAAAATACACATCTTTAATTTGGCATGCACTGCCCGGCTGATTGAGTAACATGGCTTTACAGGATAATAATTCTCCTATATTTTCAACAGTAAGTGTTATGGTAGCGAAATGGGCAGAGCTTTACCCTCTTCACTCTTTAGTTCATTAAAGCAAACTATCTGACTTAGTAACTCAGCATTTAAAACATGCACTTGCTATAGGGTGGAAGCTTTTTCTTTAAAATTTAGTGCATGCTCATTAAGTAACCATAAGAGGAGACATTATGGGGGAAGCAAGAATGCTCGCTTCATAAATCTCACAGTCTCGTACCTGAAAAATTTGCCGTCACTGGGAGAGAGTAAGATCATATCACACATTGCTGTATTAGTCTGAGTAAAAGTGTGACAACCTCCACCAATAATTTTTACGTATTCATATACTGTGACTCAGTAACTCCACTAGTAAGAGTCAACCTTAAGAAAATAATGAGAAAACGTGCTCCCTAAAATATTTACTTTATCATCTAGGAAAGTAGAACTGGATAGAGGGAACGCAGAGGCACGGAGGAAAGTGGGATGAGCAAGGCAGCTAAGACGCGCTATGTACACGCGCCAACACCACACGGAGAACGTACTGCAAACACGCGCCAACGCCACACGGAGAATGTACTGCAAACATGTACAGCAAAGGGAGAAGGAAGGGCCTCAAGAGATAGACAGGATGGGAGGGAGGAGAAAGGGGATAAATAAAGAATGAAAATTCACTACGTACACATACCAACTCCCCACAAGGAACGTAAGCATTGGTGCTACAAACATGTGCTACCAAACAAAATGACCTGGAAAAAAAAAAACATAAATGGAAACAAAGATATAAAACAGGCCCCGGTTATGGGGAATGTACATCTATTAGATGAGCTATTATTTAGCCATTAACACTTTTATAACCTTTGTGTAGCAGTTGTGTCGTGTACCAAAATATTCCATGTTAAACAAAACTGCTGTGGAGATACTAAAATAGTCTGATTAGTAAGCACACATGCCTTATAAAACACAAGGAAAATGTGCCCAATGTGTTTATGGGGCTTACTGGACTTTTAAAACGTCTCTTCTTTTGACTTTTAAAGTTTTCCCCCTACATGTTTTAGAGTCTGTGGAATTTCTTTTATGCAGAAACAAACCTATTTCAAAATTTGCTTTTGTACCATCACTGGTATGTATCTCAGAACCTAAAACTCCCACTCAGTTCACACACATTGCCAATCCCAAGAACCTCTTAGATGATGTGTATCTTACCAGAACCTTTCTAGACCTCATGGTTTAAATCAAGAGCCCTTCCTGTGGACATGTAAGGCATGCTTTTCCCTTCCTCGCCCCAGTATCTGGATGGCCTACAGAACTTCTTTCCTTCTTTCCTTTTGTGAAGTATCTTTCCTCTATTCCATGTAATGCTAGTGGAACTTTTAATCAAGTGACCCTGCTGTGTCCTGGAATATGCCGTCTCTCAGACACAGTGCACAGTCCAAGGAGTTGTATGTGACCCAAGCTGAGACCATCATAGCCCTCTGGGCACCATGGGGCTTGAATTACTGTGCTCTGAGTTCTGCTGGGGACAAGTAGGCAAGTACAGCGGAGAGAAAAGGAAAAGAGCCTGCCAGTGGCCCCTTGGGAATCCTCAGGTGCACCCGTACCTGAAGTTAGTATCAATCCAAATACTTCTTAATGGTGTGGGCCCTAAAATGATACTTTTTCCACCACGTTTGAGCTTGTATTTCTCTCACTTACCACCAAGGGTACTAACAAAGGGTCCAAGCAGAGGCCAATATATTACAGTTCCCTTTATTCATCTGGTCTTAACAAACATGTTCAGAAAAAGAACAATTCTGAGTCAAGCTCAGGAAGTTTCTCACATGACCTTTTCTCTGAACTATTACAGTTCCCTTTATTTGTCTGGTCTTAACAAACATGTTCAGAAAAAGAACAATTCTAAGTCAAGCTCAGGAAGTTTCTCACATGACCCTTTCTCTGGCAGTGACTTAGATTCTATCTTATATAAACTTACTTTTGAAATGGTGCAATGTACAGCTTAACTCAGATTTTTATTAAGCATCATTAGGTCCAAATATCTTCCTTTTTCTGAGCCTGTTGTCAAGGTCATTTATATTTATAGCTCTAGCCCTCCCACACATCTTGATTCAATCTGCAAATTTAATGAGAATGTTCCCTTCTATCATGCAAACCTTTAGATCTGATTATTGCTCTGGCATGGAAAAGCACTCAGCACAGGGCATGGTGTGTGAGTGATTGACACCTGCATGCACTCCCCTTGGGGCTGGTCCCATCCAGGAAGGCACTGACAAGCCTGGGGCCACAAGGTGCAAGATAAGCTTTATCTCACAATGGGCAGGGTGGGTCAACACAGTAACTATTGCTCTCAAGGAAATCTTCAAGGCACTGTAGACTTTAAGTAGACTCCAGACTGATTTGAAAACAGACATAACCCTGTAATTAAATTGTCAATCATGTGGTAAACAAATTTGCAAGGAGATACAATTTTGCAAGAAGACTTTGAAATATTTATGGGTAGAGATCATGAAACTTAGACCCCCGAAAGAGGCTTGTGCTTTTAAGTGCAGAAGAAACAAAGAAAGATGCCAGTGTGCTGGAAGGAGAGACTCATCAGGTCTTTAGAAAAATCATCAACATTGAGAATCAAAGAGGATTTCAGAGAAGGGGGGCGATTCCCCCGATGTGCTGATCAAGATGTAAAAGTCTACCTCAGGGGCACAGACAGGAAGCAAGACAGTGAATTGCTGTGGATACAATCCATAGGTTACTGTCTTACTGAATCGCAGCTAGAAGTAAATAGACTTAAGACCAGAAGCTAAATGCAGTGGTCTGCTGTGCATGGTCCATGCCAATCTTCTCTGTATCATTCCAATTTTAGTGTATGTGCTGTGGAAGTGAAGCGAGCACATGGTCTTCTGTTGTGAAACATAAAGAAACTATGTCTCTACAGTGTCTTTTGTATCCTTTTATAGTCTCAGTGAGGGCCTGGGGTTGAAGCTAAAGTGAAATGGAAAAAACAAAAACAAAATCAAAGATCAGTGATTCTAAAGCCCAAGGTATCACTGAATAGCAGGAAAATAGAACAGCATGTCTATATGGTAAGGCAGGTTGGGGCGACACTCACAGCAGAGACGGGCAGGGCAAGTTGATCCTGCCAATGTCCGTGGAGAACTCCTAACCATGTTCTTTCCTTTGGTGGACATGAAAGCTTCCCAAGGGAAGAAGCATGATGGGCACAAGAGAAAGGTGGCAGGGACGGGAGGTTTTTATTACAACTCTTTGACAACTTCCCCCTACGCCAGCAGAAGACAAATGAGATCAGCCTGCCCTGCTCTGCTCCACTTGTGAGAGTCATCTCTTCCTTTGGCAGATATGTACTGACCAGCTGTAATACAAGAGGCAAAGGAAACACAGTGAAGTTTTGCTGTTTGGTTAGTCTCTGTGTTCAAGTTCAGCACGTTTTAATAGTTGGTAAATTTGGTATCTTCGGTGCAGTAAAGCAGACAGATTTTCTAACAATATTCAGATCCCCCGCCACTGTATGGCCAAGTTTTCATCTTTGTCATGATTAGGATTTGCTGGGAGTTTGTTATTCTCTTGTAGATGGAAGAAAACAGACATAAACACATCATCAATGCCATTTACATGAGTGAAGTTACACACTTGACCCTGGCCAGAGAATAAGGGTGATTTTTTTAAAATCTTGGTTTTCTTTATTGAAAACAATTTATAGAGATTGTGCCCCATGGAAAAAGTCCTTTCAGTAAAATGTAATCCTTATCTGCACCTCTGTAGCTATTGATTTTAAAGATTCCTGCACACATTCAGAATGGAAAAGAGTTTATCAATTTCAGTTCAGTAGGAAAGAATAACTATGCTCGAGAAGACTCTTGAATTTATTTCTTCCATACCCTTGGACTCCTTTATGTTAAAGATGTCCTCTAACTGTGCCTAAAAATATTAATTTGACCAATATGAGGATGTTGGATAAAAAGCTTTTCTTCCCCTTTGTACCAAGTACTAAAATACTGACTTCATTATAATCTCACTTCTTCATTAATAAAGAAATGCACCCTGCCTATTTGAAATTAAGAACTGAATGTGAATTGCTTTACGGTTTTCTGTTCAGACATCTAGTAATTGTAATAAAGCGATATACATCATAGAATTCCAACAGAAGGCAAATTAAAGCTTTTGCTAATGGTGTTTTTGATCAGGATCTATTGGTAGGGGACAGCAGTGTGGCTTGACATTTTCTCTGTTAACATATTTAAAATCATGCATAATCAATGTGTTCATAGTGAAGTCCACATTTTAACATTACTATGCTTTGAAACTACATTGCATAACTGAACTAGAGTTGAAGATTGGCTTGCCCAAGATGGTAAAAATATACCATGTCCAGTTTTTATGCAAGTGACAGGGTCTTATGCTTATAAAACTCTTGTATGTCTCCCAACTTTGTAAGCATCATTAGGCTTCATTTGATTCAGATGGAAAGAGGTAGAGTGGCTTGAGAGATTGATTTGCCTAAACTACAATTTCCCAGTGGTGGGAAGATTAGAACCTAAACATCCTGATTCTCAACTCACAATCCTCAAATTAGAGCAGCAACATAATGCTATGCTTTGCTTTTCCTTCCAGAAATGTTTTTGTTAATTCATAAAGGACACAGGCCACCCAAAGGCTTGATTGTAAAGTGTGCCCTTATCCAAGAAAATTATAGCTGATCTTTTTTTTCTCACTCTCTGGTTAGTGTTTGCTCCATGCTCACATGTAGAAAGTCCCAACTCCCTGTGTGAATCCTCGGGAGACACAGTGTTCACAGAAGTGCTGTTAAGAGAATTCTTAAATGTGGGATCCTGCTCCAATAGAATTTGTGTCCTTATAAGATGAGGAGGAGTCTGTAGGAGGCTCTGTGTCTCAGCTGGTGCTCAGAGGAGGAAAGGCCAAGCCCGGACACAGCCAGAAGGTGGCGGTGAAGCTCAGCTTCCCTGGAAACCAACCAAGAGATCGCTATGATCTTGGGCTGTAGACTTTAGAAAGACGAGATGACTTTCTGTTGTTTAAGCCATCCAGCCCTTGGCATCTTTCTAAATGGGAGATCTAGCACAACTAATGCATTTGCTGAGTTTTCGTGGGGCAAGAACTGGACCTGCATGTTCTCCAGCAATCAGTTCGGTCTGGCATAGGTGCAGAAGAGCTTCATATATTTAAGAAATGAACTGCTGGCAGTTTCTATTTTTTTTTTTTTTTTTTTTTTTTGCGGTACTGGGGATCAAACTCAGGACCCTGCGCTTGCTAGGCAAGCGCTTATTCCACTGAGCTATATCCCCAGCCCCACAGAAATGAACTGCTGGAATCTGTAATAGGATAATGATACTGTTTCTGTAAGTTAAGGCTTTGTTTCTATATCAATAAACAGATAATTGAGGGTCAATCAGTTGAAAAGGTGATATTTGATAATTTTCTTAGGCAATCTCCTTACCAATTTCATTTTTAGATAAGTATTGAAAGGGCAGATGGCTGGTACCTCTTCTATCATTGTTTGTACACATGGAGAGTCCCTATCACCACTGAAGTTCTTGCTACATTTTCTAGCCTCTGGGTAACCCGACACTACTCACTAATACTGTGATGATAACTGAGACCAAATTCTATCATACGCCCTGTGCTCAGTACTCCCCCAGCACTGTCTCATTTAGTATCCATAACCATCTTTTGATACTACCTTCTTTTACCATTGAGGAAAGGGAAAACTGGACAGATTACACAACTCTCCCAAGTCATATCAGCAGCAAGAGGCACACTGGGGCCTTGAAACTGGATCTGTCTGACTTTACAGTGCTAAATCACACTCTATCCAATAGCAGCTGCCATTGTGGCCAGGACTGGAGGAGATGCGGGAGGCACTTAGGGCTGGTGAAGGAGGCAAAGATGTGAGAAGATGGCCAGCACAGGGAGAGGTGAGCCCAGGAAGGAGAAAAATCACACAGGGTGGAGGGGAAGAAACTAAAAGCCTGATTAGAGGCAGCAGGAATAAAGCAGAATAACTTCCAGAATGCAGCAACTGTTTGCAGAAAGAAGTTGGTAGAAGGCTGGGCACCAAGATCCTTAGGCTTTACCTTTGCTGCCTGGGAAGGATGGTGACACCATTACCCAGGGAAAGGAAGAAAGAATCTGGGAGGAGAAAAGTAGCAAAAAGAAATTTTCTTTAGAGCATGCAGGCTTGAAGCCTTGCCTAGCTCCTGCCATATAACAGCAGATATTTTATGACCCTGATCAAAGCCAGATTCCCCTATAACTCATTTACATAAGGCAGTTTATTCAATGAAAAAGAACTACTATTTCTCACCAATTTCCCACCATCAGCTGCCATTCTTGTGACATGCTGGTTTCTCCAGTGGAGTAACTATCATGCTGGACAGCTCACTGTGAGCAGTTAGGAAAGAACTGTCACAAGCTGGCCCTTGTGTTCCCCTCAAATTACAGCAGCTCACGTTAGTATTAGTGTTGACCTTAATGTGTATTTAAAACTTATAAAGGCAGTAGGACATTGGGTTTGCAATTTTTTAGCACATTCTGATGATACGTTTCATTATTAGAATATCTGAGAGCTAGTGCAGACTTTTAGCTTGTGGTGAGACTGGGATTCTCATAGGAACACAGACTGTCCAAGTTTTCTTTCCAATTTTCAACTTCTCAAGGCTTCTGACTGTATTGGGGCCATCTCTGGGATGATTTGCTCTGAAATAAATCCATGAATTTCACTAGGGCATTAAATCTATTAGAGAGTTCTCTTCTTTCTCTTGCTCTATTTTTGAAAAAGCCATGTATTTGTTTTATATAAATACACTCTGTCTCTTTCTGAGAGAGCAGTTCTTGTCGGCAGAATTTACTGCTGGACTGTAGCATCTTCTGTTTGGAGGGAGGCAGAGGAAGCAAGGAAACTTTTAGTCCAAGTCTTTTCTGGATGGCTGTTGTAGTCACACTATTTTAGTACATCCTTTTTTTCTTCTTCTTCTTTTAAGATTCCATGTATGGTGGGCAGTCGTCCCAATCTGGTGACCTGCTAGCAGTCGGGTGGGCTAGCTGGACGTTTTATTTAGTCCTTTATCTATGTTTTGCTTGATCTACTAGTCTCTTATGTCAGATTGATTTTAGTTCCACCGGGTGTGCCCCTTACCTTTCTTTCAATTACCTGTGTTTTAGTTAATTTCTCTGAGAAGCTCTGAAGGAAGCTCTTCCTCTATTCAGCCAAGTTCTCGCCTCTGTCTCTTTCTGAGAAGAATCAAGTCATAGCCAAGGACTGGTTTAGGATATATTTTCTGAGATTAGAAACAGTTACACTAAATTCTCAACTTTTGTATTCAAGATAAATAACCAGAATCTTACTCTACTTGAGTAAATCTTATTTAAAACCCAGTTCTTGTTTCAAAGGGGAATGTTTGTTCTGTGAATTTATAGCTCCGTTAAAGCAAGGAATATTGGAGAGAAAAGACAGGTCTTTTTGGGCAAATACGCAGACACAGACGTCTGATCTTGCCACATCTGGTTGAAACACTGCTGACAAATGAACAAGGGAGAGAAAATAAAAATTAACAAGTAGGTAGGAGACTGAACGGTGAGTCACTATTCAAAGAGCAAATAAATGAAAAGATGTTTCAAAGAGGGGAAATGGAAGGCCAGTTCATTCCTTTAAATGTTTTCAAATACTGTATTTACTCTATGCTGATACAGTGATAAGTGGTTTGGATAATTTACAGATGAAACATACACTATTTTGCCTTCAAAACAATAATGATAGTAATAAATAAGAATAAGAATAAGAATAAGAATAAGAATAAGAAGAAATAAGATGAGCTAAATACTATAGAGACATTTAAGAAACACTTTATGAAGAGCACAAAATGACATAAAGATGAACTTAGACTGTTAACATGAACTCTAATAGTTTCAGGTGGCAGCCTTCCCAAGATGTTGTGGCATTCTTTGAATACAATCAAGCAGCTGGCCATTAGAATTAACATTCCTTTGGTATTATGGTATGGCTGCTTTATGTTAATATTCATTATTATGATTTTATTACCACGGTACACAGCTGAATACAAAGGCACATGTAAACCACAAGCCAGTGTTTTAGAAGGGAAAGATTGCATACTAACTAGTGGTTAAAGACCAGCTTCAAGAAATCTACCACTTGCAGATATTCTATCTCCATAGTATGGAAAATATTTGCTCCTCTAGCAATGGAGAAGGTAACTTCCAACTTAACACTCCTGCAGCTCTCACTGAACCAAAAGGGGCAGAGGGTCCACTGTCTAAGCTGTGTGACCCAGCAACAAATTGTCCTTTATAGTATCTATTTCACTTACCATTGTACTCTGGATTGTCTCAGCCTATGTGCTCAGGCAACTACATGAAGACTATGTTTATTTATTGATTTTTTTGGCAATACTGGGGACCGAATTCAGGACCTTGTGCTTGTCAGGAAGGCGCTTATTCCACTGAGCTATATCCCCAGCTCAAAGCCTATGTTTAAAATGACATACAGATTTCTTATTTGACCTGAAGAATGGCTCAAGGTTTATCGTACATGAACTTAGGCTGTAGGTACTGTCAATGGTCATCTCTAGAATACTCCAGGTCCCTTTCATATCTAGTTTAAACAGATCTGAAAACCTGAACCCCTGAAATGCTTCCAGCGACCACCATCTGCACTACTCTTCGATGGAATGCCCTTTGCCTGCTGGAGCCTCCAAGAGCCATCTTCCCCACAACTTGGTAACTAACGAATGTTGGTGTAGCTCCTTCACCTCTAGTTGGGACAACTGTAACGCTCCGTAGGCCCCATGCACAGCTGGCCCTCTATGGATGCCTGGAAGAAAAGTATGTTTCTTTGCCTGTTATTGTCTCTGCAGAAATACAAAGCCTGGCTGCCAGAGACCTGTGGTCACGGAATAGAGAAATCCAGAAGACTGTGCGAAGGATAGCCAACCTTGAACATGGACCAACAGAGTCTTCCCAGCATGCTTCAGTCTTTAAAATGGTGAATTGCATATGATTGAGGCACACGTACTGAAAAACTCAAAAGAGTAGTGGAAATGACCCTGGTTCTCAAAAGATCCCAGGAGCAATCAGGGAATAAAAGACAGAGGATGATAGTGGGACCTGAGGTGAGAGCAATTGGAGGAAACTGGCTCTGATAGTAGCCCAGTGGGGAGGAGACTGAGATGGCTGCAAAGCACTGTGGCCCCAGATAGTTGTTCACTCAGTACAGGAAAATTGTGCATAACGGGGCTCTATCTGCCAGCCCAAAAGAGAGTCAAGGAAACCTGAGGCCAGCGTACAGAGCACAATGATGCCAGGGCCTGCTTGGTGCCAGAATCCCACACTAACCAATTATGTAAAAGCAGTTCCCAGAAAATAAGTTGGCAAGAATAAAAATGAATAACACAATTTGCAGTCTGAATATCATGGACTAGTATTAGAGTCTATGACACTTCTCTCCATGAGAACTCTAAAATTTTCTATTTTTGTTTCATGGGTGATTGGGACAAAACATAATATGAAATTCCTACCAGTAGAGGCTTGTTGCTTTTATACTCTAGCTGAATAGCTTATATTGTATTTTTAAACTTAGAATGTGGTGATGGAAAAGTATGAGAAACTTGATACCTAAAGGATAATGAGAATAGACAGGTGTGTTAGTTAGCTTTCTCTTGCTATGAAAAAAATACCTAATACAATCACTTTAAAAGAGAAATAGATTTATTTTGTCTCATGGTCTCAAGGCTGCAGTCCAAGGTTGGCTGATTCTGTTGTTTTTGGAGAAAACATCATATTAGTAAAGCCATTCAACTCATGAAGGTTGGAAAATGAGGGAAAGGGCTGGGATTCTAATATCTCCTTCAAGGGCACACATCCAGTGACCTAACTTCTTCCATGAGACACTCATTCCGGAGGGTTCCACTGGCTCCAAGTAACATCACAGACTGGGGTCCAGCCTTAACCTTGACCTAAGCCTTTGCAGGCCGTTTAATACCCAAACCAGAGCAATGAGGTTAATTCATAGAGAAGAAAAATAGTAAAATTAACAGTGAGCGTACACAAACACACACACAAATGGTAATAAAAACATTTAGATATATGAAAGTATATGGTTTTCTCTCATACAATTTCATTTCATTACTATAATAAACACAAAAAATCAGTGGGATAAGAAATATTCTTTCACTTTACAAAAACAAATAAAGGTTCCAAAAGATGTAGTGACTTGCCTACAGTGTAACAGCTTTACCTGCAGGCAGGACAGAGCCTTACCAGGTCATGCTACTTGACCTGCCTTGTATGACGTGCTGCTTTGAAAATTAATATGGCACCCCCAGTGGACCATGTCTTTGGACATAATTTAATTCCAGTGACAATATCTAAAATAGCACCTCTCAAGAGACTATGTGCAGAATGAATTGTACATAGTCAGACATGTTAATTCATTAGTTCAATACTAAAAGTGTTCTCATATATTAAATGAAGTCAAATTCTATCTTCATAGCCATAGATATTAATGGTTTGCTGTCCATATAATTCCTATCTTCTGCACTCACTTATTCTAAATTCATTGACTACTTCAATGTAAAGGAAATAACCGCAGAATGAATTTGGGAGAATCAGTGCATTGATAGTATGAAAGGCAAACCTCAGTGTGCCCACTGGGTCTCCTGTCACTGTCTTTTCCTATCAAAAGTCATGCCCTGTGATGGTTCCAGAACCTTCAACCCAGAATACAAATCTCACCACGCAGCCTCTACTTCAAACACCTCCAGCATTTTCCTTTCCTTTCCTTTCCTTTCCTTTCCTTTCCTTTCCTTTCCTTTCCTTTCCTTTCCTTTCCTTTCCTTTCCTTTCCTTTCTTCTTTTCCCTTCCCTTCCCTTCCCTTCCCTTCCCTTCCCTTCCCTTCCCTTCCCTTCCCTTCCCTTCCCTTCCCTTCCCTTCCTTTCTCTTCCCTCCTTTCCTTTCCCTTCCCTCCTTTCCCTTCCATTTCCTTCCCTTTTCTTTTCTTTCCTTTTCTTTTTTGGTCTAGAGCCTGACCTGCTTCACTAGGAACAGTGCCCATAGCTTGTTGTGATCAGTCCTGTTCACTCCCTGAGCTCAAGTCTGAAGTATCTATGTCTTATACAGCCTCTCAAACCCTAAATCCTCTGGTGCACAGGGCTTTCCATTTTCTGTGTTGCTTCCTTTTCTGTAGACTCTGCTTTATTTCCCCCTCAAAGTAAACAAATTTTTACCTAATTCTCCATGTGACTGGAAGACTCATTTCACACATAGTTCTTTGGGGAGATTTGTCTTATTCTGAGCAGCTAACTTAGCAGGTTTTCTTATGCTGAACACACCCCATCTGCATTTCTGTTATTAAATCTTCAAGGTCTTTTATTACACTCTGCATGTGTACACATGCGTGTATATGTACATGCATACAATACTCATTATTTATTCATGATTGTTTATTCACTGAGTCTGGTTATTGATTCATTTTGAATTCTTTGCGTTTAACTACAGGCCTGCCATATAGTAGATGCTCAACAAACATCTGGGTGCCTGCCCAGTCAGTGTGAGATGAGTTTAAATTATTTACTTTAACACACATTTTTTAGTTTTCTTTTATCTTTATTTGTATTGCATTTGACTTGTTCTTTTATATACAATTGGATGCTTAATCTTTCTCTTCCCATTCAATTATCTGCCAAGTTTCTTGATGCTTGGCATTAAAACCACAATAAAGTAGCTGATAGAGCAGGACCATCCCTATTTTCTTACCTCTGGGCCTCTAATACCAGTTGTGACAGAAAGCTGAAGAACCCACTTTGTTTTCTGAAAGGTTCTCAGCTGAATAAGTCCAATCGATTTCCCTTGCTGTAAGTCTCAACACAATACAACTCGCAGAAGGAAATTGCTTCAGTATTGTAGCCCACACTGCCCCCTGCACTCCCCGATCCCTCTCCTGCCCCCATATTCATCATGCAACGAATGGGCTGACTACACACACAGAAGAGCCACATCGTCTGCCTCACTAATTTCATGATGAAGAAACCCCATATGCTATGTCACAAGACCATTTGGGGGCCACTGTGACTCCCTTTTTATATTTCTGGGAGCTGAGTGACATGTGCCTTTGCAGAGTTGTAACCAGGGAGAAAGAAATGAACCTCAGTTTCTCTTTTTCACAAGAACGCAACTAGAAGATTCTCACTCTGCAAAATGATGTGCGATTTACATTTCCTGGTTCGTGACCAGCAGCCTGGCCACCTTTACATTGGATGTCATGTAAGAAACAGGATTAGGGCTGTTTGTTTACAGATCATAACGGTCAGAAATCCCAGATGCCAAAAAGTCACATAACATTTTCACAAAGAACTGAAAGAATTGACTATCTATAAATGTATATATAAAATATATAAATATACAATACCTATCTATCATTCACCTGTCTATCATGTATCCATTTACCCACAATACCACCACTGGCGCCTGAAAAGCTGTCTGTACCATTTCCTTTACTGGGTTGGCTAGAATGTGGCCCTAATGAGGCCACAGGCATGGACACAGAGAGTCAGAAGCAACATGCCGCCTTCCACAGGGAATGGCACCTGTGGTCTTATTTGTACCACAACCTGCAGCACGACCTAGGATGAAATGCACGCTGATAGCCCCAGGGTAGCTGGTAAGATGTTCCTTTCCCAGGATCAATAGAATCTATCACTATTATTAGAAAAAATCATTTCAGACAGTTCATTGCTTCTTGCCCAAGTCCCCCATGACCCCATTACATGATCTGGGAAATCATGTCAAATAATTTGGTCAGAGAAGAAAACAAAACCATGCTGTGTATCAGGAGAATGTGGGCTTTGGAGACGGTCCTGGCTATGCTGCCGCTCAGTGATGGGTATGTAGGTGCAGTGCTTTAACAGTGCATCTGCTTTCTCACCTGTAAATTATATGTTGTGATCCCTACCTCAGAATTTTTGAGAATAACATTAGCTACGTATCGTGATTAGCACAGTCCCTACTGCTTCATAAAATTCTCAGCAAATGTTTCCTCCTCCTCATTAATGGAAATAATAACATCATTAAATGTGATGAATTGGAATAATCAGGTGAAAATCATACAACTGAAGGCTGGTTTGTTAGATTAAAAGATTAGAGTAACTGGAATTAACAGGCTAAGGACGAGGTTAGTCTTACAGGTATGGGAAACAGGGTCGGGTCTCTCTGCCTGTGCCTTAAACTGAACCGCGTATTTTACTGTCTTTGAAATCTTTATTTAAATAGAAATTATATTTAAAAAGAGACCAGGAACCATCCAATACCTACAAAGTATCCAGTGTATGAGCCACTGGGAAGAGAGAGATAAAAGACCTAGAGTACCAGGGTTCAGGAGGTTGGAGACGCCTTGTAATCTTCTTCGTTACTTCTTTTCCAAGCTTTACTGAGGTATAATTGGTAGAGAAAAACTATGCATAATTAATTTATATCTGTTAATGGGTTTGGACATACGTACAAACTGATTTTATTATCATGTAACCCAGGTAATAAACATACCCACTATCTCTTAAAAGCTTTTCTCTCCTTCCTGCTCTCCCCTCCCTCCCTCCCTCCCTTCTTCCCTCCCTCTCACACCCACTCCTTCCCTCCTTCCCTCCTTCCCTCCCTCCTTCCCCCTCTCTTCTTTTTATGGTCACTTAACATGAGATTCATCCTCCCAAGAAATCTTTAAGAGCAGAATACCTAGTTGATAATTATAGATGTTATATCTTACTGATCTCTGGAATGGACCCATCATAGCTGTAACTTTAGAGTAACTGACCAGTAACTCCCCATAACTCCCATGCCTATCTCCTGCTAAACACCATTCTACTGTCTACTTCCATGTGTCTGACTATTTCAGACGTCTTATAGATGAAGACATAGACGGTGTTTGCTGGTATTACTTATCATCTGTTGTCCTCTTGTTAAAGGGAAGGTTGTTCCTTCAAGGAGCAACATATTAAGTTCTCACCAATCAAACGCAATTTTTCTTTAATACAATTGCAAGCCAGAAAAGACTATGACCCACATCTTCCAGATGACAGGGAGTGGGGAAGAGGCCTAAAGCAGGTACATGCAGTTCTCGTAAAATTGGTTTTTGCCACGCACAGGACAGGGAAATAGGAGTGCTCGTCTCCAGCCCTGTATTGGGCCCGCCACGTTGGGAGACCAGCTTATTAGAAAACTCTGACCTTTAGCTGGAAAACAATTCAAAGTGTGTGCTCTGCTGGAGGTGGCTCTTGCCTTGAGGGAAATGAAAACTACACTCACATGTGACACCAAAACCAGCCTTCCTTCTTTCTTTTTCTGCTTTCACAGCCCAAGCCACAGCTTCTCCAGACTTGGAAGGAGGAGGACGAGGAGAGGAGGAGGGGTGCGAGGAGGAGGACAAAGATCTCTTACCTCCTCATGAGCTTCTCGTCTCCCCCAGATGCAAGACTTTTCTATTTGAGCCTTGCCTTGCATTAATATAAAACTGCAGGATGTTATTTTGATCTTAAACAGTTTCTGAGGAACTGCTGCAAGGATTGCATTTAAAACATCTATGTTTATCAGCTTCGGTTCATCTAAATAAATGATTGGATGGTGTCTTTCACTCAGATTTTAGTGCGATCATGATGGGTCTTTATTTGCGTGGATGTTAATTCCAAATGAACTTTTTAACCACAGAAAGGATGATGAGTCTTCAAAATCTTTATCATAATTCCTTTGCAGGAGGCTCCCCTCTAGATTTGTATGATGGAGCAGAAAGCGTCAGGGTGTGATTGTGATTGTCTTCCCTCTTTCCTGTGGTGGGAAAGGCTTAGAAGTACAAAATGTGCAGGGATTACAACCCAGCTGTGTTCTTCTCTCTCCTACCTCCTGATCTGTGAAGAGGGAGGACAGAGAAGCAATCCTTTTGACTTAATTAGCCTTTTCTCCCAGTCTCAGGTAAATGCGTGTTTGTGATATAAAGAAAAGCTGTTACTGGAAACACCACTGGGTCATTCCTCCTAGTCATCCAATTATATCTGTTCTGACATTTAACCTTTGCAACAACTTTCCAGCAGCGGCATCTGCTTTGACAGTTTTCTGTTTATTCCACCTCTCTCCCTGAGAAACTGTTTTGAAGTTGTATCATCTTTAAAAGGTAAGAATATTCTTCAGACTTCTAGCTTTTGAAATATGTGGGAAGTAGAAATGACCTTCAGCATATCTGTTTGAAAATGTTAGGGATTAATTTAATGTCCTGATCATTTCACAGAGTATGCATGAACTGTAGAGAATTTCTGTCGTGGCTTCCAGGAAACAAAGTAATTTTCGGTCCCACTGAAGTCTGAAGAGAGGGTTTAACAAATGTCAGCGCCTTAACAGAGATTGAATCTGGCTGCCACTTAATGAGACTGCACAGACTGGTTTGCAATGGACAAAGATACAGAACCAGTAGGTGAGACTAAAAAACAGAATTGGCAGCTGTGAGGTTTGAAAGCATCTTTCTCTCATAATCAGATGTTGTATCACCTCCCTCCACCTGCTGGGTCATTGTTTGACATTCACTGCACCTGATTCTCATGATACCTGTAAGTGTATGTGGAAAACTTGGAGATGAAAGGCTGTATTAAATATATAGCTTGATTGCCTTTATCAATACCAGACTGGTGTGCTCAGTCTTTGAACTGGTGTCCAGAGGCAATTTTAAAGCACATTATGCATGCAATTTAACATTTATGAGTTTTTGTGGGCCTTCTTCTGAGAAAATTTCCGAATGTTATAAACTAGGTGATTCGTAGGACTACTGTATGTACTGAAAATGTTGTAGTCCTGTTATTTTCTATCAGGAATGCTTTGAAGGATTTCATCAGGCATGCCAGGAAGGAATAGAGTCACAGGACAAGCCATAGATGAAGAGAAAAAGGTAGAGGGGCAGAGACCAGAGAGAACTCAAGAAGCATTCTATGGGGGTCACAAAAACCCTTGAAATAAAAGACGAAGAACTGTTGAGTATTGAAAACTGAGTGAGATGAAGTGAGATGGGCCTAAATGCTGTTGATATGAAAAGCTGGCAATATATGAAAGATGGTTACTATTAGCAACAGCGACAGATGTAGATTGCTCTCTTTCATGTATATTATAGGTAGAGTTTGTAAGGAAAAAGACAAAGTCTATCCTTCCAGGGTGAGAAAGTCTAGCAGGCCACAAAGAGCGGACACTCCATTCTTTACCAATGTCCCAGTAAAGATGAACCTAACGGTACCGCATGTCAACGACAAAAGCATAGCTGCGGACCTCTTGGTCTTATTTCCATTTTTATTAAATTTCTCCCTTGCCTCAAACCTCTGAATTTCTTTTGGCTTGTCCTTATTTCATTTCAGCACTGTGAATCAATGCTAATTTGGCTGTCTGAGTGCTATGACACACGCCGTTTTTCATCTCCGTTTGCCTGCTTTTTGACTGCACTACTCTGAAATATCCGCGCAGAATTGGAGCACATTAATCAGATTTACTTTAAAATATCTCTGATTTAAATAAAAATACAAAAAAGGGATTTTTCTTGGCAGAGAGGAGAGACAGCTAGACCAACAGCTGGAGACGTGATGTCTAGTGCTGGGCACTTACAGGACAGGAACTTAGAGAAGTCACTTGTCTCTCAAGCCTGAGCTGCCTTATCTGCAAGATGAAGGTGCTGGAGCTGATACTCTTGAAGGCCCCTCCAGAGCTAGCACTCTTACTCTCTGAGATAAAAATCAGTATCAGTCCACGAGTCTTTTTTGACAGAGCAAAACAGTTGACTACCTACAGCATTATCCCGTGCATGCCAGAATTTTAGACTTTAGAGTTTTACCTCTCTCGATGATTCTGGCTTTCCTTTATTTTGACATTTGAGGAAACTGATGCCAGAAGAGATGAAATGCCCTATCACACAACAAGTACGTAGTAGTAGATAGACAATTTAGTACACTACATACTTATAAATGGTACTGGGAGCTTCTGGAGACTTTACAGGCTTAATAACAGCATTTGACAAATCTTCCATGTGTCATCAGGGGTGCAGAAGTTCTAAAAGGCAGAGAGTTGGAATAGGCCTGTCACACCCATGCCATATGGTTGTTCCCCACCTCTTGCCCCAGTTATAGATGTCATGGGTCATAAACCAAAAAATATTAAATAGAAAATTACAGAAATAATTCATCTGCTTTGAACTGTCCACCTTCCTAAGTGGTATAATGATGAAATTTAATACTCATCCTGATTCTTTTTGTCCAAGATTCTACTTAGATTCATAGAAATCCTGGATTCAATGTGGATTAATAAAAATCTTACTGGGCTTTTTCACTTGGGAATAGATTATTTATCAATGTTCAAAATAATTTCAAATGGCAAGCTCTCAACATAGACACATTCATTTTGTCAACTGAATTTAAAACAAAAAACAAAATAATAATATTTAACACTAACACTGACCTGACAATACACAGGTGAACTCAGCAAGAAAAGCAAGCAAAGCCCAGCATCAACCTTACTACCAACTAAAGCAGACATTAGCTATGCCTGGTCATCTAACTCCTCAGAATACCAGTAGAGGTAAAAACTATACCTTAGATTTATTTTGCTTATTGGATAGAATCTAATAGATTGCTTAGCCCAGAGAAATCACTCAGTAAGAATGTACTACATTGATATTTGAACTAATGAACTAATGAAAAATCCCTTTTTGTATTTTTATTTAAATTAGAGATATTTTAAAGTAAATCTGATCAATGTGCTTCAACTCTGCACAGATATTTCAGAGTAGTGCAGTCAAAAAGCAGGCAAAGGGAGATGAAAACTAATGAACTAACTCTTTTCCCTCACCCCTAATGAGTTCAGCAGATTTGACAACTGCTGAGATTTGCTATCGTAAGCAAGCCACGAAGCCATGCTCCAACCCTCAGCCTTTGGGACAGGACTCCATAGGAACATCATAGAGGCCCTGGAGCCCAGCATTAAAATTTTAGAAGGGTAAACTTTATAACATGGCACATCCATGAGTTAAAAATGTGCTTCCTTTGTTTAGCATGATCCAAAACATGAGGGCTATTAGCTTGTGTGGTGATCCTCAACACAACAGGAAAAAAGGAAATTGAAACACTGCATGTTACATCAACCTGCCTCAGGTTCTGCCGTTTGCTTTCCAGAAGTTATTTTTAGAAGAACTTCTTTCTCATAGACATAGTAGTGTTATAGCTGTCAGGCTTGTTTGTATAATTTGTATGTTGAAAGACACGTTTCTATCTTTCATTCTTTTATTTTTTAGCATAAAATTGAGAATTATTAGCATACAAGTTGATGTAGGCTGGAAGGGACATACATGTTATTTGACACAGAGAGAATTGGAATTCATGAACTATATGAATCTTAAGGAGAAGTGGTAATAGATACTGAGCACAAAAATAGGAAAAAGAAGAGAATGGGTTAAGTTTAGATGATAAACACAAAGAATGTAGGAACCTCTGCCTTAATTAAAATGCACAGGATGGGTGGGTGAGAAGGCGGGAACGTATTAACTTTGATGTGGGTGATGGAAATATAGAACTAGTGGTTAAAGGTGTGGAAAATAGAGCCTTATGTGGCAAAGGAAACCTAAAGAGGTGGGTGTTTCAATTACGGAGGAGGTAATGGGAGTTTAAAAATAGCAGAGCGTAAGTCACCATGTGGGTGGCTGCCAGAGGGATCATGGGAAATTAAAGCACGTGAAGTACTTCTCCAGGAGTTTTAATATTATTCAAATATTATGTAGTTTAGAATTGGTTCTCAATTTAAGCTGAGCTTTTATACTCCTAGTGAAGAAAATTGTGCTTAAAAAAATTTGTGATGCTCAGGCTTGATCCTAGGGTCACATGTATGGTAAGCAAGCTCTCCAACACTGAGTACATCTCAGCCCTAAATTCATGATTTTAAGTGATGGTCTCTGCCAAGCTCAACTATGGCTTAGTTTCAACATTCAAATTTAGCCCTTGTGGTTGCTACTGTGCTTATATTTATGACTATGGGAGTTAGGTACATAAGGTAGAGATAATATGAGGTTTGTGTGCATAAGTGAGCCAAGACAAAACTATCAGTGTTCATCAGTTAACAAAAACACAAGCCGGATTAGACTAACACTAATTAATTTAGTGGCAGGGTTTACTTTTCTTTCTTTCTTCCTTCCTTCCTTTCTTTCTTTCTTTCCTTCTTTCTTTCTTTACTTTTTAATTTTAAAAATAAAAGAATGAAAACATATTAACAAGCAGACATCCATTTTCAAAATAGCACAAGACCAATCCAAGCAATACTGAATTACAGACAAGGTGACAGGGAATTAACGATAGTTGTTGTATTACTTTATTTATTTATTTATTTTTTTTTGGCGGTACTGGGGATCGAACTCAGGACCCTGCGCCATAGTTGTTGTATTACATATTGATATCTTCAAAGTGGTTACTCAGGAAAACAAATAGAGACATGCAAGATTGATCAAATAGCTAATAATTAACTGTTCCTTTCAATAAAGCAATAGAAGTCAGTAGTACAACTATGTTAGCTACTCTGTATATGCATTATATATGTAATTTCCCCTTCTTTCTTTTCTCTTTTCCCTCATCCCAGTTTCTTTTTACTTTTGAACAGCTTCCTTTCGTTCATTTGTTTGCACTGCCATTGCTTTTTGGAGCTGCATCCACCCAAGCAAAGCAGGATCACCAGTCGTGTTGACTGGGGTCAGTGTGAAAATGATTGTCCTGGGTTTGTTGGCAGACGGAACAGAGATGCCAGAGTGCAATACGTGGAGTTTCCCGAGGATCCAGGATCTCTGCACTGAAATGACCCAGTGAAGTTCTCGTGGACAGCGGGAATGCACATATCTCAGTTCAGTGGTGGTGCTAAAATTCTTGAGGGATATCCAGTGTTACCACTGCATATTTGAAACTTACACATTTCCAAGCATATATATGTGTAATTAGGTTATAATGTTATTACATTGGGTGCCAGGAAGGCTGCCCTGCAGCATAAGTTAGCACGTATATTTGTAAGTGGCTATGTGGTATGTCTCCTAGTAGTTACACCTCGTAGGAAGTAACAGTGAACAGTCTGTGGCCTTCTCTATCCATCTGTCTGGAACCATAGTAGTAAAATGGGAAAATGCTATTTGGATATCAGGGTAGTTTGGAAAACAGGTCTCTGATCTCAAATCCTGCCTTTGCAATTCCCATAACGTTATTTAACTCTTTGAAATGTATATTTTTAGTTTGTGAAAAAATGCAACAAAAGTTTTATAGCCAAACAAGAAAATAATAATAATTATACTGTATCATCTTCACAGTAATTACTCAGAGTACAAGACACAAACCAAAAAGATTCTTACAAAAGAGAAACAGTAACAGAAAATTTTATTTTAAATGAACTAAGGTAAACTAGTGGTATACATGAAACAAATTATCATATTGAAATATTTCTAAAACAATGAAATATACAATTTGGGGAAATATCCAGATTTCTCCCTATTTCCTATTTATCTCTCTTCTAGTTTGCTCTTTATTTATACATATATATTTTTTAAAGTAGGAGTAATTCTCACACAAAAACAAAATATTAATAAAATATTGTTATAGAGTCAGTAAACATCCATGTAGAATACATATTTCTCAGCATATTCATGTATTGCATCACAGATTAATTAGGAAATTAATGATAATCATCCGTGTATGTATTTCTATGTTTGAAAACAGCTCAAATTCTGTTCATTGCCTGTGTGATATACACTAATTCAAGTGCTCTGAAAGCCATGTGCATTTTAAAAAGTTCTGTGGACCTTTTTACCTATGTGCATATGAAAAGCCATTTCTCACGGCTAGCGCCATCATCATCTGTGGTCAATAAGCACAAACAGAAGGCAAAATGATAATAAAGATGGCCATGGGTTTATTCTTGCTTATACAGAGCTTCTTATATGGTTAAGGAAAACATAGGTATAATTAGGTATAAGAAAATATAATTGACACTGTTAGAGAAATATAAATGAATTCAGAAAAAAAGAGATAAACTAGTTTTGCTACCTTTGGACACTTTCAAAAATCTTACACAAACTTCTCTTCATTAGTAATATGAAAATTTATGGTTACACTACATCACTCTAGTCAGTTCCTAGAATTACATCCAGAAGTAGCCCTTTGTTTAAGTTGCTGGGTAAATTCTGTAACTCACTGTAAATTCCAAATCGGAAGATAAAAAAACCCCAAGGGGCAGCCTGAGCTATGGATTCAGCTGGAGATCTGCCATTTTACCGTGCTCTGTTCTTCCTAGGAATTTGGTTTGCGCACCGATGAGATGGGCTATTACCTAAGCCCAAGTCAAATTAGAGAATAGAAATGAAATTAGGTAAGGCTATCACCAGGAAATGGAGCACCGTCTGCTGCTTTCCTGTTAGACCTAATTATTGGGGACAGTCATATGAAGTCCAGAGGCTACCCCCCTCTGGGACTGTGTACACTCTTCGTAGATATGAGCTGTGCAAATCAGAGCAAGCCCTCCATGGTTTATAGTCACTGCTGCCCCCCAGTGATTTTTTTAAAAACTAAGACATTTCGTTTAAATCATAGCTAGTCATCCCTTTAAATACCAACTAGAGCAGCCAAATGAAAGGGAAACAATTTTTCTCTTTTTGCTTTTCTTAGAAATCAAAAGGCACATTTCATCTAGATTTGGCAATAAGTTCTGTGAATTCTGCTGATGCTGATGTCAAAATATTTTGCAAAGATGCAGGAGGATTCTTATGTCTTTCCCAACTTATAGCTCCTGATGGCTTTATTTCATTAGAGAAGAGAAAGGTACACATATGAAGTTTGTTTCAAATGCAGTACCAGACAGGTCTTGCTGTGATCATAAAGAATAGGAATACTATTTTGACGTCTATGAAGTTAAGCAGCGTACTGTCCTGCTCTGGATTCTAGCACTATGGTTGTGCACACTTTGAAGTAAACAGTTAAAAAGCATACAGAGATGCTGTATCATGGTACTTAAAATCTGTGATTTTGATTTTCTCCATCTGTAGAAGCTCTCGAGCAAGAGCTGGTTGTCTTATGACTAGCCTTAGCAGAAGTTGTACCTCACAGAAATGAAAATCCAATTATACCTAATCTATTGTTTTGAAAAAGCAGCAGTAATTCAGTGGAGGAAAGAATCTACAATAAATGGCACTGGGGAAATTTGTAGGCACCAAATAAGTAAATAAATAAGTGCAAACATACAAAATTAACCTTGATCTAAATGTCACACATTTGTATGAAAAACCACACTTTATACCAGCCCAAAATGGAGCATCGGTTTAAACGCAGTGCTTACAAAACTGTAAAACTTCTAAAAACAAAAACAAAAGAAGATGTTAAAGAATTAGGATGAACAAATATCTCTTAGGTTTGACACCAAAAAGTACAGCTGATGAAAAGAAAAGCTAATAAATTGGTCCTCACTCAAATGAATAAGTATTCCTGTGTGAAAGATACTGTCGAGGATGAAAAGATGCTGTGCAGACCGGGGTAAACATTTGCATGTATCACATGAAAGACTAGTACCCAGAGCATATAAATAATCCTCAAATCTCCCATTAAAAACAATTAGGAAGGGAGAAAGGCACGAAGAGACATATCAACAAAGAGGCCACACAGTGAGCCATTACCACAGCTATCAGAAGGACTATCATAAAAAATAATGGTAATTCCAAATACTGGCAATGATATGAAGAAACTCCACCCCTCCTACATTGCTGGAGGGAATATAAAATGGTACAGTCACCATGGAAACAGGCTGGCAGTTTCTTTCAAAATAAAGAGAGGATTGGACTTCATGTATGGACCAGAAGCCATATACTGGGACAGTTATCTGGGTGAAATAAAGACTTGCTTTCGTGTAATGAATGAGAGATGGTAGTTCACTTTACTTTTACCTGTAACTGCCAAAAACATCAACTGGCCTAATATCTTCTAATGGGTAAATGGTTAAGTCATCATGTATACCATGAGACATTGTCCCATAATAAAAAAGAAGGACTATTAGTACAAACAACAGCTTATATAAACCTCAAAGAAATTATGTTGCATGAGAAAACCAGTCTTGAAAGGATTTCCATAAACATAGCAATTATGAAATAACATCACTACAGCGAGACAGAGAACAATTAGCGGCGAGGGCTAAGGAAGGTGCACATGGCTGCACAAAGGTACAGTTAAATCCTTCGGGGGCTGCACAAAACTAGACGTTTGATAAAGTTGCACAGAACGCCACACACCTCCGCATCCGCATGTGTACGTGCACAAAGGAGGGTTCACATAGCAGGTGGAACTGTGACATGCTCTACAGCTTCTAGTAAATTTCAATCCCTCTTCTCCCTCCTAAAAAAAACTTGTTTTCTTTTAATGAACTAAAAAGATTGCAAAGAGAGAATTGTATTTCCTAATTAAACAGTCAGCAAGCTAACCACTCTCTTCATGATTCTTGCTCCCCAAAGTTTCTTCCTGGTTGTTGCTCCCTACTCTGTCTTTTCATCCAGCCAAAATCCCAGAAAATGAACACGTGAACCACCCTCCCCCTCTCTCCCCCTTTGCTTTCAATTCCACAGCCACACTCCCCATTGCCTCTTCCAAGGACCGGTCCCTTTCTTTGCCAGCCCACTCCAGCTACA
The DNA here is from genome assembly GCA_004027595.1 of Dinomys branickii. NCBI lineage: Eukaryota > Metazoa > Chordata > Mammalia > Rodentia > Dinomyidae > Dinomys > Dinomys branickii. The sequence goes on from PVLD010004279.1 coordinate 57,227, forward strand.
GACTTTGGATAATGTCTTTATTATGCAGATCATTTTAGCCTGTTGTGGATTATTTTCATTTACAGCTTTCCTAATCATTAGCAACAACAAAGCAAAACAAAACCCAAAAACGTTCTGGAATCTGAACACATAAACACACAAAAACTCCTGGGAGAAAAGACAGGTTTAAATACTGAAAATTACTCTTTGACCCTTTTCATTATCTGACAGGGAAAATGCCACATTCACAGGGCAGGCAGGAGCATGAAGCACCATCAGCGAAGCTCTGTGTATTAGGCCCAGCACACAGTAGTGCTCGGTAAATGCTACTGTCTAATGACTGGGAGCGGTGGGCACACAAAAAGAATGACATCGGTGTTCTGCAAGTCAGCACCTCCCAACCAATACCCACTAAACATCTAGTGCATTCCTAGTATTTTGCCAGTTCCATGAAATAATTGGAAATAAGATTAATTAAATAAAAGTCTAGAACATAAATGAAAAGATACTCAACGTCATTAGTCATTAGAAAAATGCTAATTAATACCGTAATGTGACATCACTACATACCTGTTAGAGTGACTGGATCTCTCATGCACTGCTGGCATAAACACCAAATTCCACAGGAACTGCAGAGAGCAGTTTGTCATTTAGTTCAACATTCATTAGCCAGGCAAGCCAGCAAACTTATTCCTAGAATTGACCCACATGAAATTAAAACTTGTGTTAAACAAATCAGTATGAGCGTGTTTATAGCAACTTTATTGCCCCACATTGGAAATTACCCAAATAGTCTCCAATTGGTAAATGTATAAACATACATCCTAGTATGTCTGTGCAGTACATTACTACCCCAAAGTACTAACACACAGTATAGCACTAACACATACTGTATGTTTGGTCATAAACACCCATCGATGCGAAGCAAAAGAATCTAGAAGCAAAAGCCTGCTCACTATACGGTTCCATAGAGACAAAACTACAGACACAGAAAATAGGTCCAATAATTAGTGCTTTCACGTGGGAGGGGACTGGCTACAAAAGGTCCCAATATCTGCAGTGATGAAACTGCTCTGTATCTTGACTGTGGCACACAACTGAATGTATTCCTCAAAATTCACAGAAATGGATACCAAAAAGGGTGAATTTTATAGTATGTAAATTTCAACAAAAAAAGAAATGTGTCCTAAAACATTATCATCTTGCTGTTGTGTGCCTTTAGGCATAAGACAGGAAATAAGACCAACACACAGAGCTAAAAGTCACCTATGCTAGTCTTAATTTGTGGTTGCATGATGAGATTTAGGGATAAGCATTCACTGTTGGAGATCACTGACTGATGCAGTAATGGGAAAGATTGGGTTTTAAGGTCAAACATGAAAAGTGGGTAGGACCCGGTTGGGCAGAGAAAACTGACAAGGACATTTTGCCCATGGGAAAATGAACGAAAGATGCTGATCTATGGCATCTCAGCACCCTGAGGGACTGAAGCAGAAGGATGGCAAGTGTGAACCCAGCTTGGAGAGTTTAGCATGATCTTGGCTGAAATAACAAAAATTAAAAAGGTGGTGAGAGCTAGAGATGTACTCAGCACTAATGCTCTGGGCTCAAGTCCCACTGCAGGAGAATGAAACAGAACACAACAGCCATTGCCCTAGAAGGGTAGAGTTTGTGTGGACATTCATGAGACAGTGAATTGATAGGGTGGATAAAGCCCACTTTCAGATCTCTTAAGTTTCACATATTGCCTGGGAAAGGACCAGAGTCTTTTCATAACACAACTATATCAAGTTCTTGAATAGGGAGTAATAAAAGCAGTATTTTTGAGTGATTATTCTGGACCTAGTGTGCCTGTATGAAAGGAAAGAAGGGATGATCTAACAGCAGCAAAGAGAAGTCAGTGTGCTGCCAGTGTGGCAGAATCTAGATCACTTGCAGTGTTTGAACTGACATCTTAACTGATTGTCTTAATAATAGATATCTGCTGTTGAAATGGAGCCCTTGGATGTTTAGCAAAAGGAGTGCCCAGCTGCCTCTAGCACTTTCTCTCTGTAGCCCCTGGGCATGAAACATCACATAGAGAGATGGTTGCTCTGATGGGGTTGTTTTCTTTGAGGCCTGTGGGGATGCAGCTGTCTGGATTGCCACAAGCTCAAGTCATTCCTGATCTCATGTGCACTGAACACTTGGAAATCCTATGGAACAGTTTCTGTCTGCTCCAGAGTTGAAGTGTGTTTGGCCTTTCTATGAAGTCCCTGCATAAAGGGCATCCCTGTCTCCCTTGGACATAGGTCAGCATCATCTCAGAGCCTTACACTGATAACTACTTGTCTTCTTGCCTGTCTCATCTGTCTCTGTATGGTTTTTAGCTAATCATCTTTATTTTGCAGGACGTTGTAGGTATTTGGCTAAAGTTCAAGAATTTGGGCTTCTTTTCAAATTCCCTATAAGACCCTAGAGATTCTATTCATTGCCGATCACTGTAAAATCTACTCAGAATCCTTACAGGAACTAAGAGGCCTTAATTGTATGTTATCATTCAAATGCTCCCTAACTATTCAAAGACGTCAAGATTAAGAGTCAGAGCACACTGTTGGTAAAGTAGGTGTAGCCCTACACTTTTCAGAAATCTCATAATGAACCCTGGGATGTGATGCATTAAGAAAATGTCAAATGTCTTGCTGAGTAGCAAATAGATAAACCCTACAGCAGATGTAAGTAACCATGAGGCTAATATCAAATGCCCTTCATCGGAGAGGCCTAGAGGCCTTTGCAAATGGCATAACATTAATCTGAACATCACCCTAGAGGAGAGTCAAATTAATTTCCATCTCAGAAATGGAACCCCCGAGGAAGAAGCATGTGCATGACCACAATTAAACCTACTTTTTAGCATGCTTAAGGCCAGTTTCTAACAGAGACCTGGGATAAAAGACATGAAGCATGAAGATGTCAAAATGGAAAACTGACCATATTCATTCAACACTTTTGAGTACCCACAGCTATGTGAATTCAGATATTATTGGATTATTTCTCTCCAAGGAGCAAAACAGAGAGACCCTGATGATATATGCTATGATAACAATGTGATTGTGATGCCTTGGAAATACAAAGTCCAGTATTTGCCTTTATCTGATAGGGATGTTTTCTAAGACCCTGCCCTCCATGGATGCCTGAAACATAGACAGAACTCAAACCTCCACATGCTATTGTTTTTGTTGTACATACCTATGATGAAGTTTAATGTAGAAGTGACACATAGCAGGAGAATAATTATCAGTAATAAAGTAAACATGACAATATGGAGTGGTAAACATTATTTTGAATATGGTTTCTCTCACTGTCTCCCCTCTCTCAGCTGCCAGGGACATGCTGGACAAAAAGGATTATGTACGTCCTGGGTGGGATGGAGTGATTGGAGAGACATTTTATCATGCTACTCAAAAAGGCACATGATTTAAAAGTTGCACATTATTTCAGACCCTGGTTGACCACGGCAATACAAGGAACATGAAGTGAAAATATTTGTAAGGACTGCATGAGAGAAGAGCCAAAATAGGGAGTTGGAGAAAAAGAATTGATGGTTTAGTTGAGCCTGGAAGGGTTGTAAAAATTCTCCTTCAGTAGAGGGCAAGCAAAAGGACTCTAGAAAGAAAAAATAGCATAGACCTTAGTACAAACATTACAATTGCAAATAGCTGGAGTAAATAGTTTAAGAGTGGTAAGATGGCAAGAAGCTGATAAATTAGGACAGGATACATGTGCTGAGGTAAGGGCTTATAGCCCATTCTAAATGCCAGCCAAGGGGAAAGATCAGTGGTCAGTGCGCTTAGTGTTATGATGCCAAGAAGATGTAAATGTAGTTTACTGGAACACCAACATACAATAATTTCACACAAACTGCAGGCATTTAAAATTTGCCTGCAGTACATGTTATATAGGATACCAGCTGGAGGTAAGGGAGGAAAACTTGATTAACAACTCACCCATTTCTGCCTTTGTCTTGGGTAAAAGGAAAGATCAGGTGGGCATAGAATGACAAGAGACACATAAAACAGTTCCAAGAAAACAAGCAGAAATTAGGGATTTGTTGGGCCAGCAAGACTAAAGGAAAATGTGAGGAGTGAACTTTTGCGTTTAAATTACTTTTGGGGACTTGCACTGACTTTTAAAAAAGATAATGAAACAAGAAAAAGAGAGAAAAGAATACTTCAGGCGCTAAATATGAATAACTCATCCACAAACATGGGCAGTTTGAGGTGAAAATAGGACTTTAAGTGCAGAGTTCTAAGTACCTGAGGGATTCACCTCTGGACACCACCTCTTTTCTCGGTACCCTAACTTGACCTCACAGCTTTTCAGTACACATCAAATGCCCAGCCCAGGAGAGCAGCACTTACTGAGGACTTCTCAGGTTGTTACAGTTTATGTCTCGATATCCCCCCAAAGCCTCAGGTAGTCATGGGGTGAGCTTTTAGAGTTTTTGATTGATTCTTGGTCCAATGCTTGGATTATGCGTGTGAGTGTTGCACCCACCCTGGGGTGGGTAGTTTGCATACAATATGAGGGAGGGAAAGAGTTCTGCTCTCTGTCACTCCGCCCCTTGTTACTTTTGCTGTCTTCTGCCACCAAGAACTGCTGCCCTCTGCCATGTGCCACTCTGCCTTGGAGCCAGCTGACTGTGAACTGAAGCCTCCACAAACTGTGAACTAAATAAACCTTTCCTTCCTTAATTTTGAGCATAAGGTGTTTTGTCTCGGCAATGAAAGAAAAGTGACTAAGACACAGGTAGACGGGAATCCTTTCTTTTGGTGTTCAACCAGGTGAGCTCTGTGTCCCATGTTTCATCCCATGCTGCTGCCTTCCTTATATCATTTCCATGAAATCTTCTCAGATTTTATATATCAGTTTCATTAGAAAAAGGAGTTCTGTAAAATTTATTTATTTGTGTTTTTTATTTACTGCAAGGATGCTGCACAGGTTGTGTTTTCCACATAACAGATGCTGAGATGGAGTGAGGACTGCATGGGGATTAACACCATTTAAGGAAAAGTGCAACATGCAGGATTGGACCTGGGGAGCTGATAGACTCCGGTGCTGACCTGACAAAGTCTCTGCCAGCTGCAGAGTGGGCTCTAGAGCAAAGACTGCCTGATGGAGTCCTGCAGAGTGTGGAGATGGCTGTGCCATGCTCCATCACTCTGCTTAGTCTCTGTGTGGGGACCACCTGGAGAAGAGTGTGACCTTGATTTGAAAGTTGAGACAGACCCCAAAGGAACAGCTGGAGGCATCAGCTGGCCACACTCCTCATGACTGGCCAGCAAATTCTTTCTTTAAGCAAGATCTGAGCAGGGCATCTCCATGAAGACTCATCATGCAATACCTTTTTTGTGAGATGCCCTGGTGAAAATCTCTCTGTGTATCAAGAATAGCTGTGAGTAACTGACACAAGGGATCTTCTTGTCTTTCAGCTACAGTTAAGTACCACACAGCTGAGGAGATTTTGTCCCCTCATTGGCTGCTAAGAAGCTCAGAACTCAACTTATAGGGAGCATATAGAATATCACAAGATGTATTTAGCATTCAAAAAAAGCCTGCAGTATTATCCTTTTACTTTGACTTTTATTTACTTAGCATTTAAACAACTTTAGTCAAATATTAGATCCCCCAAAATTTAAATTTTGTGGGATGCCATTATATACCATATTATAAATGAACTCTGTTGAATTCTTAGCATGGATCTCATTTGATCCAGCTCAAAAGTGAGAGAGAATCATTTATTAACTACTTTTAAGTTTTTTTAAAGGAAAGAAAAATATTTTCATATCCCTAGTCTGCAAATACAGAAGCTATAAATCTAATCATTTGTGTTTTATAGCTCTGTGGCCCTGAAAGGTAATTTACTAACTTATCTAAAATTGCCTTTCAACAAATGCCTGGGGCCCTATACATAGTTGGTTATTAAAAGCCTGAAGAAGAAATAAAATTCTGGAGGCTTTCCACTTTCCCACATTTCCTGCTAGACCTTTGTAGCCAGGTAGTAATCACTCTGCAATTTTCTTCTGCTGGACAGGACAAAATATAAGGACTATGTGGCAATCCTTTGCTTTTGCCATCTCCTTCTGAGCTGGTGTAATTACAGTGATCTGGACATCAGGAAAGCAAGCCCTGCCATGTCTATGGGAGAAGAAAGCTGAAATAAGATTGGGGTAGGGATGTGATGAGGACAGCCACTTTCTGGGGCGAAGATGTGTTGGCCAGAAAGGACCTGTCATCAGCACTGATGAAGAGGGCGGTGTTGCTATGTATCAAAATGGCAAGTGGCAGCTAAGGAAGGGACCATTTCATGCCCATGACTGAACTGTAGCAGAAAATGCCCCCGCCAGCCAGTATACCTCAGTTTGTTAGTTCCTGTTCCAATTCCAGTTGCTCTTGTCTCTTAGAAATGACTGATTACTGTGATGCATAGCTGGTCAGTGTGAGGCACATTGTATAAGCCAATTCACAGCTGACAAGCCCTTCTGCCTCTGTGCTTCTTGCTTGCTTATCTCATACAAGCTCTAGACCACCAGAGATCAAGGCCTGGTATTTTGGGAATGATCCCCGTCAATGCCTGTCCATGTAAATAAATTTGCCTCCAAATTCTGGGTGTTGTTTTAGTGTTTCTGCTTGTTGTTGCATCTGGTGTGTCAGCTGGTGTAGAAGACTGACTGTGCTGATGTTGCTGTTCACTGTTCATGGCCTTTGTGGACAGAGCAAGAACCTCTCCAGTTCTTGACAGGAAGATGTGCCCTTGAGATTTCTCTAGTCTCCTCAGAGGTTTGGAGGAAGATTCTTGGAGGCCTGCTTGAGTGCTCACATCAGACCCCAAAGGGAGGAGGATGCAATCTCTGAGCGAGTGGAATACACAATGTACACTATAGGCTGCACCGTCTATGCACCAAGGCTGGGAAGCACTGGTTGGGCGGTCTGATTGGGCCCTCACCTGCAGTTCTGTGGCGATTGACATATGGCACAACAGAGGCCTCATCTTCCCCTTAGCTAAGCCTTGCATAAGTTCCTATGAGGAGCATGGCCATGTGGGCATTGGAGTGGTCAGCTTTGTCATCATTTAAGGGTGCACAACACACATGTAGGGAGCCAGAAATGGGAATTAATTAGTCAAAACCCATAGTCCCTGACTGCAGGAAGAAGGGCTTTTATGGAGTTAAAAATGAAACCAAACTTCTCCCTATATTTCAAAGAAAAAGAAAAAAAAAAGGAAAAGAGGCCCATTCTTCCCGAGAATGCCACCTTGGCACCTTTGTTGGCCACCACAGTTGCTGCCAACACCTATAGCTTCACTCACATTCCCAACTAACCTACTTCAGCCAATTGAATGGATTCCAGCTAGACATTGCCTGAATCCGGCCACAGAGCACCCCCTGGAGACATGCCTACCGTGGTCAGATGGTGTCATCTAATGCTACCCAAAATGACTGTCAGCAATTCCTTCTGAGCTTTACATTTTGACTGAGGAAAAATTGGACTGTCAGTCCTGACAATTGAATTACACCCTGTCATGCCTGAATAGATAGGGCAGACAAAGCTCTATAAAATTGGGTCTCCAAGAGCTCATAGACATTACAAAAATTGGGGGCAAACCTCTGACTTTCCTGGTAGACAATGAGACAGATTCTCTGCTTTCAACAGTTCCCTCTGTCAAAAAGTTACCATCCCTGGAGCAACTGGGACTCTTGCCTCTTGCCCCTTCTTTCAGGCACAAACTTACAGCCTGAGGGACATGTCCTTCATACCAAGCCACTCAGCCTCCCTCTCATTTAACCCTCCACATTCAACTTTAACTGTTCCCCAAAGAAGAGATGATGCCTGAATCAGTGTGAAGTAATTAACCACAGTCCTGAAGTTCTAAAGCTCTCCTCCCAGAGGCAGGAGCTAAAGACTCACCTTGAGGCCTGGCCATGAACCATGTTGCTTCCCTGGGACCTCCTTAGCTAAGGGGGATGTGAGCCACTCAAGCAAGGATCCAAGAATCTTCATCTAAACTTCTGAGGAGACTAGAGAAATCTCAAGGGCACACCTTCCTGTCAAGAACTGGAGAGGTTCTTGCTCTGTCCACAAAGGCCATGACCAGTGACCAAAGATGTCAACACAGTCAGTCTTCCCGCCTGACACACCAGATGCAACAACAAGCAGAAACACTAAAACAGCATCCATAATTTGGAGGCAAATCTATTTACATGGACAGGCATTGACGGGGATCATTCCCACTGCTATCATATGTCACAGGAAGCATAAACAGGCATCCAGCCTCATATCAGCCTGATAGATGGTTAATCACCTTGGGCAAGAACTCCATGCCATCAATAACGCAATTGGGAAAATCCTGAGACAAAAGGCCAGCTCATTTGGACTCAGTTGCCATAAGGGGTTAAGAACTCTTCTAACTTGTCTCATATCTGTGTCCTGCACAAGAAGAAAGCCATCCTAATAGTTAAAACAAACCCACGAGGCCATCTGAGAGGCTCAGATTGAGCCCAAGCCAGAAAAGCTTTATCCTGTTCTGCCTGAGAACACCAAATCTGACTTGCCTATGCCACGGCTGCCAGTTCTGTCTCCTGTACCACAGCCTCCTGCTCTCTCAGATTCTGTAGCTTCACCACCTCTGCTCTGCCTCAGCTGAGGCTCCAGCTGGCAAGCTGCCACTTCACTTTTACCCTAGAGCTCAGGGAAATGTACCCAATCAGTGACCCACGACGTATTACCAACCGTTAAATCGTAAACATTACAGCCTGTCCTATCTGGAGAAGCTGCAGGAAATGACCAATCTCCTTACATCCATCTTCCAGACCCACCTGATAACATGGGATGACTGTAAGCAACTCCTGACTCTGTTTAATACTGAAGAACACCACTTCATTTAAATGGGGCCCAAGCCTGGTTAAAGTCAAAAGTCCCTGCCACTTGATTCTGACACCTGGGTGAAAACAGTCCTCCCCCATGTGGTCCAAACTGGGACTGTAATGTGACACAGGGTCATAAAGCCTTGGATCAGCACTGCCCTGCTCTCGTGGAAGGCCTCTAAGAGGGAGGAAAAACGCTAATAAACATGTCTAAAGTTACTGAAGTTGCCCACTGGAGCTCTCACTGAGATATATTCTGTCAAAGAAGATCCTGTGAGATTGGTGGATACTTTTCAAACATGAATTATTGTACATGCTTGAGTGCCCTATACACCTCCTGGGACAGGACCAGCTTCCCTCACACTCAGGTCCACTGTCCTGGTTGTTTTTTTTTTTTTTGTACCTGAAATCGAACTCAGGACCTTGTGCTTGCCAGACAAGTGTTTGTGCTGTTGAGCTGTAACCCCAGCCCTGTCCTGGGTTTGATATTGACTCTGTAACCTGGGAGGAAGAATGGGCCTGCATCAGCCTGAAATGCCGATAATCACAACCCTGAAAATTTGAGAGACTCATTTCCAGGAGTATGGGCAGAGGACGTACCCTAAGGGCTTGCTATCAATCATACTCCTTCGGTGATTGAACTCCGTCTCAAAATAACCCCACCTGCATCAGATAGAGTTCCTCTCCTGCCTGTAAAGCCAGTTCAAGATCTCGGCTGCCAGGGCCACCACCATTTCCCTCCATATACATTGCCTCAGTCTTCTGTCACCCACAGCCTGCTGGTATACCTGCTTGGACCCAAAGAATGCCTTCTTCTGCCTTTGGTTGTCTCCTATCAACCACCCCCTCTTCACAAAAATCCCAGTTCTGGACTCAAAAGTCAACTGACCTGGGCTCAACCTCCCAGAGGTTCAAAAGTTTATCCTCTTTGAAAAAGCCCTCACAGCTGACCTCACTAGTTTATTATTGATATCTAGGATAATCTTGGGGATCTTGGCTGGGGCCCATCCTAAGAACACTGATAACCCTAACATTACTGCTTCTAGTTAGGCCTTGTCTCAAAAGATCACATATAACACACCCAGAAAAGATTTGCTGGGGAAACTAAAAGAGGGGTAAATTGTAGTAAAAAGTGCCCCTCCCCTGGCCAGTTTGCTAGTTACCCAGGTAATAATTCCTGTTCCAGTTCCAGTTGCTCCTGTCTCTTACAAAAGGCTGGTCAGTGATACATAGCATGCTCTCTGTGCTGTGTCTTTTCAGTGTCTCTGCTTGCTGTTGCAGAACTATTTCCATAAAAAGGAATAGTGAAAGGAAAAGAATCAATCAATGTTATAGAGCGCTGGGTTTTATTGCTGGAAGTGCAACAGGCTACATAATTTAGGGAACATAGTACACAATGAAAATGTATAGATTCTGTTTAAAAATTGCTAAGAATTTCAAGACCATGACAGAGCATTACAACAAACTTGGGACTTTATGAGCACAGACTTGGGGTTTTGTGTCATTGTCCAAGTCCCAAGTTTGTGAAGCTGGTCCAGACAATAGACCCAGATAACAATGGAAAATGTGGTCCTGTTGCTCTTGCTATTTGGCTTTCTGAGCTGGGACTAGAGGGAGGGTTACCATAGGAGATAGTGGTTACAAAACCTCTATTCTGTCTATATGAAGAAGTTGAGATAGAGATTGTTTGTGTTCAAATAGTGTTTTGTTATTGACATATATGTTAGACCATGTCTTACGTTACACATCAGCATAGTTAGTTAAGAAGCTGGATTGTTGTTTTTATAGATTGAGAAGGGCTAATCATTCCTTATCAGGGAATTTTATGGGATCACGTCTTTCATTTTTAGAATTGGATATAAACAGTTGCTACAGTACCATGAATGCTGTTATTATTGGCACAAATACTTCAACCAGAGCTGGGGGGAATTCAGAGTTACAGCTCTCATAGAGCTGGAGCAGATGAGGGATATCTTCACTTCAGGATAAATGTAATTGTAAATGAACCACTCCAAGCTCATTAAATCAGAATGGGTTTGGACAAAGTCAAGAATGTATGGACACGCATATTTTGGGGGTAAAGTCCCAAAGTGATCCGATGGCCGCCTCTTTAAGAACTGATACTCTTCTTGAAATCCTTTCCTCCCAGTGAGAAAGAGAGCAGAAATGAATGCAGTAACAAGCTTGGGTGCCTACAGGTACCTAGAGATCTGGGTCCCACCCGGAGGTGCTGCACCCCTGCCAACAATCTTTCCACAGGGCTGGCAGTGCACCCCAATTGGTGAGCTCTGAGTGTTTTAATTTGGGGCCAAATGATGGCAGACATTGCAGCTTAAGACCTTTTGGGCCTTGTGGCTAGAAAGAAGTTTTCTGAGATAAGTTCTTGTGTTAAACTGAGTACACCACATCCATCTAGTTGGAGAACTTATAACTTGTGCTAATGTATTTTCTCTATGTACATTATTAAAAGGTAGGATTAGTACATGATGTCTGATTCTGCTAAAAGAATATTTCTAGTAATATTAAATCTTAAAATGCAGTATGGATTCATGGAAATTAAGAAAACTTACAAGATGAAGTTTCCATTGGATTTTCATAGTGTATCCTTTTTGGACATGGAATTTAATGAAATGTGTCCATGAGCAAGTCACCCAGGGAACTCCAGCTGGTGACTTACTTTTATGGGTTTTTCTGTGTCATGTTCCCACAATGCCACAACACTTACAAGCCACATGATGAATTCATGTTATAGGAAGGCAAGTTGGCCTGCTATGGTAATCATTAACTAAGCAGAATGATGGATTCCTTCAGCCAGAGACCTGGAACCAAAGAGTATATTTTCTCTGCTTTTTCTTTACACTAGGTCCATTTTACATGAAAGCAAGGAAAGAAAAATATTCAGCAGCAGTGGTCCAACATCCAAAATATCTAAGCTTAAGTGAAAAGGGCCTGGTATGCAGAGACCACACCAGCTAGATGCATCTCTAAGGAGTAAGTACCCTGTGTAACGAGGTGAGAACCAGCTGGCTCCAGGAAAAGCCTTCCAGCAGCGGGGAGGCATTGTAAGAAATGAATTGATTTCCCACATGAGGATTTCCAGAGGACTGAGCTGGACTGTGCCATCCATCCACTTGGCTTCTACTTTCACAGCAGAAGTAGGCCCCCCATTGGAATCAATCCAGGACAGGGAGTCACTCAGCAGCCCCAACCACTGTCAAAGGAAACACTCCCCGTGGCCCAGATGGTGAGAAGTAGTTACGAGCTGCCATACTCACTGGTACCAAAGAGTTTAGCGACCACTGCTATTCCAGGCAATTTCTTGCAAGGGAAACACTTGCCATGGTACCCAGATTCTCACATCCAGCCCTCCCTCCCGGGGTGGGTGCTTCTCCCGTAGGGTGTTGTGGGAGCAATACTGTCTCCTCCTGAAACAGCAGTAAATTCCAAGTTTCAGTCATGTTACTTCTGCTTTCGTTTCTTCCTTTTGCCTTTTCTTCAGTTTTGCATGAATCCTATGACTTGATTCCATCACCTTTCAGACATACGGTTTGTGGCTTTTATCCCTCCTGTCCTCTAAGAATTCAATGGAGTGAAGTGCAGGAGTTGCGACCCCCAGGTAGCAGCCTGGTACCATCATGTGGCAGTTAGGTGGAGTGCCAACTTGACTGGCCTGCGATCTTCTGCCCGGGCACTGGTGGAGCACACTGACGGGTGTGTCTGGGTGGGTCATGGAGGTGTGGCTTTGAGGTCTCTGTCCGGTCCTTGGCGCCTTGTTGGCTGGCACTGCTTGTCAGTTTTGCTCCCACGTGCCGTGAACTAAGCAGTTTTCCTCCAATGCACCTTTCTGCCATGTTTTTTCCTTGGAGCCAGAAATAGGCTGAGCCTCTGGAAGTCCTTGAGACAAGGTAGATCTTCCCTCATTTGAGATGTAGATGTCAAGTGTTGCGTCTCAGCAGTAGGAAAGCCAACTAATACTTAGATAATATAGTTATAGTTATTCTCTCTTGCTGTGAATCTGAAGGTGAGTGGCCCTCCTGGGGCTATACAATAATGGCCCTACATTGTATTTTACTAAATGCTAAAAAGTCACTGTTACCTCCAGCTAGAGTTTCTGAGTTCTTTTAATCCATGGTAAATTTTACCATTATCTTCCTACTGATATCACCATCTACTTTACATGTCTGTACTGCCTGTGTGTGTGTGTGTGTGTGTGTGTGTGTGTGTGTGTATAACTGGGGATGAACTCACAACTTTACACAGAGCTGCTCCCTAGCCCTTTTGTACTTTTATTGTTCTTATTTTGAGACAAAGACTCACCAGCTCACTAAGTTGCCCAGGGTGGGCTTGCATTTGCCTTCTTTTTGCTCCAGCTTCCCAGAGTTCTGGTATACAGGTGTGTGCTGCTCTGCCTAGCAATAGTCACTTTTTTGATACAATAGAGAAACAAAGGAGGAACAAAGCAGGAAAATAGTAAATTTCTTAATTTGTGTCTGAATTTAAGAAGTTCTGAAGAGTAGCGGTGGATGAATCTTAAAAACATGCTAGCTCAAAGAGCAGATATAAAAAGCCACACAGTGTATGATTCCATTTATGTGAAGTATCCAGAATAAGTAAATCCATAGAGACAGAATACCAGTTGGAAGCCGGTGGAGCTCTGAGTGGATACAGGGCTTCCTTCTGGGGTGACAGAAATGTGTGGAACTAGATCAGCTGTGGGTGTTGTACAACATCATGAATGCACCAAATGCTACAAATTATTCAGCGTAAAGTGGCTAATTTTGTACTGTGTGACTTTTACATCAATAAAAATTTTGAAAATGGAAAACTATCTTCCCAATTTTTCTGTAATGCTAAAGCTATTCATTGGAAATTTTTGTTTTTTAATAAGAAATTTTACTGGGGAGGAGGCATGAATTTTGGGCCCCGTTTGCTTGCTTTAGGCACCATGGATAATTGTCCATATATTTGTGCTTTTTTTCTTCATCAAGTTATGGTTTTGAAGATTAAGCTACAAGCAATGGTTAAGGGTGCTATTTCTTTTCCTCTTTAACTTTTAGTTAAATTGATCAGGTCCTTTCTTTAGCTCAACTGACCAGTGTTTTGCTTTGTAATGTCTGGATTCTGTTTCCTGCTTGAAAAGTTCTTTCTTCCTCCATCACTTGATAAGTTTGTTGTTGATGACAATTATTCTCGCCATGATTTCTTCTCTCCTCTTTATTTCTTTGCTTTAATTATACTGGCTGGGACATCAGATGATATGCAACAGTGTGAGTCTGTCACTTGCCTTTGGTTCTTATAGGGACTTAAGTGACAAATAGATTTGAAACTCAGGGGCGATGACAAACATCAGAAGAAACACATACATATATGAATCCCTTGATCTTTAACAGAAAGCTGATAACAGATCCTATTTTAAAGAAAATCAATCAATAGTAGACATGCAAGTGTGTTGTGTAAGCTATGCGGATGACAGCAGGTTGGAGTCTTTTCTCTCCTCCACCCCCAGACTGGGTCATAGGAGGTGACAATTAAAGTGTAGTTGCTGGCTTATTGATAGCTAAGGCCATTATTAAATGTTAAACTAGATATTTCTGATTTGTAGTCTGTTATCTTCTCAAGTGGCATCCATTTGCTTGTGAATGCCTCAAGTTTGTCTTACTTTATGTCAGAGCAGTATTCCACTATGACGTAAGTCAGACATACAAGCTTCAGCGTTGCATTGCTCATGAGAAACTATAGGTGGAGCAAGATAGAAGTTTAGATGCACAGGAGGTAGGGAGAAGTTCAAATAACTCCCCAAATTACCTATCTGATAGAACCAAGACCCACACAGAACCAGACCAGACCTTCTGATATGAGAGAAGTCTTTATTGGGTGGGGAGTAGGAGGCTGTATAGAGGACCAAGGAAACCCACGAACTGAGCAAAGTGTGGGTTTTTTCAACTTTTTTGGGGTGGATGTTGGTAGGCAAGAACAGCCTGATCGGGGGTGAGGGGTTGGAGGGGAGGTGGTGTCCACAGGCCGGAACAGTCCTAGTTGCCATGGGTTGTTCACAGGCCAGAACAACCCAAGCAAGGCGAGATGTTCATCAGAGTCTTGCCAAAGCAGATAAGGGTGGTGTCGGCTTTTGTGGCTGAGGGGAACTGAAGCGGAACAGGTAAGGGAAGGAAAGAAATATTGAGAGTTAAAGTTTCCCCATGAGGGGGCTGGCTGCCTTATGACTTATCACTATCTTGTTTGAAAAGGATTTTAAGATAAATGTTAATTTGTTTTACTAATAAAAGCCCATCAACAGTTAGTGCTTATATTATTTGATCAATTTTGCTTGTCCATATCTGGTAATTTGGGCATTGCCAGCATTATCTTTGAAGATAACAATATAATATAATAACCATTGTTAATTTCCTATCATCTTGTTTCAAAATTCTGCATCGTTTTTATTTTTTTCTCTCTCTTTAAAATAAAGAACAATCCATCAGAGATGTGCATTCTCAGGGCAAATCACAGGGTAAAATCCAAGTGGATATAGAGAATCAGGACTTCTTAGAGTAGAATTCTTGAGTGGAAACTTTAGGAACTGCTATCAGGGTAGGAGACCCTAAATGAACAGATCAATGGCATGAGACAGCGTGGAGAAGCTTGAATGAGAAAAAGCGTGGGAATCTCAGTAATCAGGATGCTCAGACTTTGGACAGTTTTCCCTTTGGAAACTCCACCGGGTCCATAAAAAATGACAGAAACAAAAAAGAAAAAAAACCCTCGTGTGTCCAGCAGGGAGACAAAAAATTAACAAATTTAAAATACATGAGAACATTCTATTTCTAATAAGCCCTGCTTACCAGAGAAATTGTACCAAAGCCAAATCTTTATTCTTCAAAATCTCACCTCCTTGGGGAACGTGAAATACACAACTTCAGCCCCTCTAGCCTCACCTGAGGGGAAGAACTTGAGAAGTCAATCCCCAGGGGCAGGCTCACGAGGACTTAATAATGGGAGGACAGAATCCTTTTCCTCTCCCCTGACCTCACTATTACATTATTAAAGGCCTATTTACTGCAGTTCCTTGTACTCAGTATGACACCTCTGCCAAAAAGAAAAAAAATTACAAGGCACAATAAGAAGTAGAAAACACAGTTTAAGGGGACTAAGGGAGCATCAGAAGCACATGAAACAGGTGCTGGATTACTAGACAAAAAAATTTTTAAGGCCTTTAATGGAATGGTAGGAAAGCAGAAACAGATGGACAATGTGAAGAGAGAGACTCTAAGAAATAATAAGGGAGTCTAGGAATCAAAACCGTTATAACCAAAATGAAGAGTGTCTTTGAAGGCATTTCACTGGGTGCGAGGATGAAACTTCCAGGGTTGCACATTAATTTGGGGCAATTCTCAGTCACTAAAGCAGACACCAAATGGTAGCTATGGCAAGTTGTATCTGACCTCAATGATACAAAGGTCAGGGGAAGGAGTTAGTAGTATTTTGTTATTATAAGGTACTGCAACACACATGAAATGCTGTAGTGCTTTTTAAAAGTAGGTTTGAAAAAAAAAAGACAAAAAATTTGGGGGGCTGGGGATATAGCTCAGTGGAATAAGCGCTTGCCTAGCAAGTGCAGGGTCCTGAGTTCGATCCCCAGTACCGGAAAAAAAAAAAAAAAGACAAAAGTAGGTTTGGATTATGTCCAAATGTATTTTGCAAATGCTACGGTAAGCACTAAAAATGTAAAAGAACACAGATAGTTGGTATGCAAAAAAAATAGAAAAAATGGAATTATGTACAATTGTCAGTCAGCTAAATGTGGTGGTGCACACCTGTAATCCCAGTACTTGGGAGGCTGAGGCAGGAGGATGGTCATGAGCTCCAGGCCAACCTGGTCTACATAAACAAGTTTAAGTCCAGCTTGCCTCAAAAAACAAAAACAAGGTAACAAAAAACAAGAATTACTAACAATAACAAAAATCAAAAAACTAAAAATGCTCAGGCAAAATGACAAAAAAAGCAGAAAAGAGCACACAAGACAAAGGCAGGAACAAAGAACAAGGGTCACAGATAAAAATGGGAACAAATATAGTAGAGGGAGACAATCAATGAAGCCAAAACCTGGTTCTCTGAAAAGAGCAGTAAACTTATAAGACTCTGGCTAACACGACTCAGGGGAAAAAAGTGGAGAATCTCAATTCTTAATACCAGAAATGAAAATGAAGTCATTATTATAGACATTAAAAAGACAGCAAGCAAGGCATGGTGACACACACTTGTAATCACAGCACTCTGAGAACCTGAGGCAGGAGTATTTTGAGTTCAACGCCAACCAGGGCAACTCAGCATGAACAAGACTTGGTATTAACATTAAAAAATAAAAAAATGGCTGAAGATGTAGCTCACTCAGAAGGGTCTTGGTTCAATGAACAGTATCAAAATAAAGAAAAAAGGAAAGGAAAGGAAAGGAAGGGAAGGGAAGGGAAAGGAAAGGAAACAAAAGGAAAGGAAGGGAAAGGAAAGAGAACTCTATCACCCCAAAATTTGGTGACCAAAGTTAAATGAATCATTTCCTTGAAAAACACACCTGCCAAAACTCACATAAGAGAAAGTAAATAATCTGAGAAGTTTTAAATCTATTAAAGAAGTTGAGTGAATAAATAATAATCTTCTGAACCATAAAGAAACAGCTCAGATCAGTGTCCTGGTGACTTCTACTAAGCATTCAGAAACGATAATATTATCAGTTCTCTAGAATCTATTTCTTCATGTAGAAGAGAGACTATTTCCTGACTAACTCTGTGGCTAGTGTTACACTAATACCAAAGCCAGATAAGATATTAAAAGCATAGAAGACTACAGATGAAGAGCTGTTCTTTAAATAGTTGCAAAAATTCTCAACCTAATACTATTACATTAACTCCATAAAAAAGAGTTATACAGTATAAGCAAGTGGGATTTATTTTATGTATGCAAGGCTGCTTAAACAATCAAAATTCAAGTAATACATAAAAAAATCCTATCAATAGACTAAAGAAGAAAAAAACATGATTACAATAAGGGTTACAGAAAAAGTATTTCACAAAATCCAACAAGCGTTCATGATTAAAAAACAAAAGTCACTCAGTAAAATAGCAATAGAAGGGAACTTCTTTCACTTGGTAAATAATATACACAACAAAATTTGCTGCTAGCTTCATATTAAAATTAAGAAACTTGAAGCCTTTTCTATAAGGTATGAACAAGGCAAAGATATTGCATCTCACTAATGATTTTCAAAATCATACAGGAAGATCTGGCTAATATAACAAGAAAAACAAAAGGTGTGAAAATTGGGAAGGAAGAAATAAAAAGTGATTTTGTTTGTAAGTTACATGATGACCTGTGTAGAGAACACAAAATAGTCAATAAAACCTCCTGGAACTAATAAGCAATTTTAGTAAGGTTGCAAGATACAAAATTATATATATTCTTTCATTTCCTATGTGACAAGAATAAATAGGTGAGATCTAAAATTAAAACAAAATCCATTTATACCAGAATTCCTCAAAATGATATTCCTAGGAATAAATCTAACAAAATATTTACAAGACCTGCAGAAGGCAAGCTAGAAAACTCTGATGATAGAAACCAAAGAAAAGCTAAAGAAATGGAGATATGTGTTCTTGGGTAGGAGACTCTATATTGTCATAATACTCATTATCCCCAATGCTCCATAGATTCAATGCAATCTCAATAAAAATCCAGGCAAGCTATTGCCTGGATATTGATAAGTTAACTCTAAAATTTGTATGGAGAGGCAAAAGACTCAGGATAGCCCTCACAATATTGAAGGAGAATATCAAAATTGGAAGACTGACACTACTCAATTTCCAAACCTACTACAAAGCTACACTAATAAAAATGGTGTGTTATTAGCACTTTTTATATGCATATTTTAGATCCAACATATGTCTATATTTCTTGGATGAAAATAGAGACCAGAAAAGACTACATAAAAAAACACAAGTCAACTGACATTTGACAAAGAAGCAAAGATATTATGATGAAGAAAGGGAAGATCTTTCAATAACTAATTTTGGAGAAACCATAACTTTACATGCAATACATACATACATCCAGACACAAACTTACACCTTTTCCAAAAATGAATACAAAACATATCACAGATATAAACATAAAATGTAAAACTATAAAATCCCTAAAAAGAAAATTTAGATGACATGTGTGTTGGCAGTGAGTCTGAGATACACCACATAAGACATGCCATGAAAGAAGAAATTGATGGGACAGAAAACACTGTTGTTTTTCTTGATGAAAAACAACATCAAGAGCATTCAAGGACAAATAAAAAGACTTGGAGAAGATATTTGCACAAGACATATCTGATGATAGAGGGCTATATAAAACATACAAAAATAATCTTAACACGATATGAAAACAGGTTAAAAAAATGAGCCAAGGAGCTCAGTAGTCACCTCAGCAAAAAAGACATATTGTGGGAAATGTGCCTGTGAAAAGATGCTTCCTCCCCATTATAGACCATCTAGGAAATGAAAATTCAAGCACATATCAGACATTACGATGCTCCTATTACTATCAGAAAGGCTCATGTCTGTAACACCAAGGATATGGCTTACATCTAGATCTCCCCCAAGAGCCTCCTGTACTCATGGGTGGGGCTTTGGAAGGGTGGTTGGACCACTGGGGTGCTAGTGCTCAGTGTGATGGTAGGGGATGGGGCCTGGTCAGAAGAGGTGGGCACTGGAAGGACCTATTGTCCTCCCTGACTCCTCCACGCTCTTTGCGCTTCCTGGCCACCACGATGTAACTGCTCTCTTCCACAGGAGGCCACTCCACCAGGCTATCAGCCTTGCAACGGATGATGAATTGAAATCTCTAAAACCTGTGTAGGCCTCTCTTCTTTCAAATTGTTGGTGTTAGGTATTTTGTCCAGCAATGAGGAAGTGACTAAGACAACCAATAACACTGAAATGCTGTCAACAGTGTGGGTAGAACACTGGACTCTCGCTATGGGGAGGAAGGTGAAACGGTACGACCACTTTGGAAGACAGTTTGACAACTTCTTATGAAACCGAATGTACTCTTCCATGAGATCCAGCAGTTATCGTGGAAGCAGTCAGATGTCTGTCAGTAGGGATTATCGCTTGGCTATGCCTTGGCCCCAGTGATTCATGGAAGAGTACTGAGAGGTGGTAGGTCTTAAGAGGTAGGGCCAAGTAGGAGTGGGCAATGATTAGACCTGCTGGTCTAATCACCCTTAGGAAAATATTGACGTTTTTCTCTAGACACTGGGTTAGCTCTTTCAAGACTGAATTAGACCTTGTTTTAGCGAGTTCGGTCTCTCAAGACTGGATTCGTCGTCATGAGAGTACACTGTTACAAATCAAGTCAGCATCCTCTGTGTTTCTCAGGCACAAGTAGTTCTTTGCACACGTTTACCTCTCATTTTGCTTTTCTTGATCTGTTTTTCTACCATGCATGGATACAGTATGCTGGAGTTCTTTACTGGAAGCCAAGCAGCTTTTAGCATCATGATTTTGGCTCTTTAGAATGGGGAGCTAAGTAATCTTTTCATTATACATTACTTAGCCTCAGATATTTTGTAACAACAACAAACACAGTTCACTGCAGAACAGTTCCCATGCAACTCATTTCAGGTGCCTGGCCTCACACAGAAGGCTTCCTCTGGTGTCTTTCACATAACATGTTTTTGAGGCTCATTCTTTAAAAAATTTTTTTTATTCTTTTGCCCTGGCAAAATAATTTCCACCTCTCTATGGTTGAGTGGTATTCCTTTGAACAGATATGTCCTAATTTGTTCATTCATTCACTTGTTGGTGGACATTTGAGTTGTTTTGGGTTTGAGGCTATTTATGTATAAAGCTATGGACACTAGAAAATAAAATGAGTTGTAAAGAAGCAACTCATTTTAGTTGTAAAGAAGCAACAACAAGATTAGTGTATTTTACCTAAGAGAAGATTTCATTAAGAGATGGCATCTGAGTTGAATCTTGAGATAGGAGGCATTTGCCTGGCAGAAGGCAGGAAATCATTCTAGAGAAAGGGAAAAGCCAGCAGAGAAAGATAAGGTTGGTGAAACAGCTCCCACTAGGGTAAAGATCACAGATCATACGAAGATCTAGAATTCGCGCTGTGAGTCCTGGAAAAGTGGTGAAGTTGGAGTCTTAAGGGGCAGAAGGGGGCGGGAAGGAAGCTTGGAGAAGAATCTGTGGACAAGTTCAGCATTAACTGGCTCCCACACTTTCGTTCTTAAAGCCACACAATCTAAAAAGAGCAAAAAAGTGACATATTGTGCGTCATTCTGCCTGAGTGTTTCTTTTGTTTTAAAAGAAAAATGTTGCTGAAGTAAAGAAGTGGAAGATTATCATAGCTGAGTCCAGCTTTCCTCCTTCTGTCTTTCCCTCCAATTTGAGATTTTGTTTTCATCCTTTCTGTCACTGTTCCTTTATCCCCATCCTGACTCCCTCTAGGAAATTTACTTTCCTCCACAGTCTCACCCACTGTTAATCAAGGGAATTTTATGAACCCAGAATTCCCACTGTTATCTCCTTTATCTGTGCTGATCACATCCCTCCAGATTTTCACACCTTCAGAACCGAAGCTGTGTTTTTTAATTTCTTTTGTGGCTGCCCACAGTACACAATAAGACATTCAGTACAGAATCTCCTTTGGTAAATGTTTTGATCACTGTCGATCATGATACAATGACATACAGAGACTAAACTAGGTCACTACAGAGGGGGTAAAAAGAAACCAGACAAGTATGTAAAGAGAAAACATGAGAGACAGAAAGAACAATGGGATGCTTCCCTTTAAAATATATTTCAGAGAGATCAAAGCCATTGTGAATACCCTGCTTTCAAAGAGCAAAAAATGAGTACGCTGTGACATTTAAGGCAGGGCCTTATATTTGATTCGAGCTCTGTCTTCCCCAGAAAGGTTGAATAAGATTCAGAAACTTGGAATTATAGAGCTTGTGTTGGAAAATGTAAGGAAGGGGAGTACTTGTGTCTTGCAGCACTGCAAACTGCGTTTTGATTGGCTCCTTGATAGTTTGTGGTTTAGGAAAATCATGAAGGCATCCCAATACTGAGATGTTTACACGATTTGGAAGTTATTTGGTTAAGACAGATAGTGCAGGCATTTCTCTACAGCAAATGATTAGGCAAATCAACTCCAGAACCTAGAGCCATTCACAAAATACTTGAGAGATTCTGCCCTGTTCAATCTGCCCACTTCTCAGAGCGTGGGACAAGCACCGAGGCCCCTGTGCTCCTCTGCAGTGCCCTAAGACTCAAGTCAGGCTCGTAGTATCTCTGCCCTCTTACTCCTAGAGGAACATTTTCAGCCTCTTCTTTTCCACTGCATCTGTTGCGGAAAAATAACATTAACGGAGAAGCTGCTGCCAGGCAAACAGTCTCTAAGAAGCACACAAAAATGATCAGCTATGGTTTGTGAATGGATAGGCTATGCTGGGAATTGGGCTGTCACACTTAGAAGAGGTGGAAGCTGTGAGGCGTAAGTGTGGGGGAGATAAATAGAGAGGAAAATGTGAAGTGAGTGTACATTCTTCCACTTAAAAACATATTCCACTGGGCATTTATGATTTTAAAGGTTTTAATCCCCCCCCCTTAATTTTGCTTTCTAAAATTAAATTTCCCTTTTGGGTTATAGATATTGTGTTGTTTAATTATTGGTGTCTCTTCAGCCAGTCCCCTCCTTTTTCTATTTCCAGCAACATCTGCTGTTAAATTCTCAGACTTCCCGGGAATTTTCATGGGTCGAATAGTAAGGAGAGTTATAAACACCGTATCAAAGACTAAATATTAAAAGGCAGAGAGAGACAGAAGGGTGGGTGGAGGTTATGTAGCTGTTTCCCATTACAGTTTCACGTCATTCTTCCTTCACCAAAGCTTGGAATCCTGTCAGTGTGGACTACATGCAGAGCATTTATAATTACTAAGATTTCTCAACGTCAAAACGCTCTGCTTCGAAATGAGGCATGAAACAGACGGATGAGAACCCTTGTCAGTAGAGAATGGAAAATGCTATGTTGTGTCATAACATTTGCATACACGTTTCCTTCTAAGATGAGAGTTTGCTCTTCTCCAGCGGCAGCACCAGCCTTAGAGCTTCCCACACACAGGTTGGACCCCCTTTGGGTTCCCTCTGTTGTTCTTCAGGACTTCCTTTTTTCCTCTTCCGTAATTCGTCATCGTATTCCCGTACACTTCAGCAGCTCCACTGCTCCTGTCTTCCTGGGCGGTAAGCAGTTGGAGAATTCCTGTACAGTGGTTAAATTATTCCTCTGTCTATGTCAGTCACGCTTCTTGACAAAACAACAATTTGAACAATTAGGTTGGCCAAGCTCATGTGCATCTTTGCCGCCATCTCACATCCTCCTGTGTTCGTTGGGTCCATCCAATCTCCCGTCTCCCTCGCTTGTCTGTCACATAGCTTTTCCTTCTCAAGCATCTGCAATTTCCAATTTCATCTTCTTATTTCACTAAGAAAATAGAAGAATCAGAAGAGCTATTCCAAAGCTTTCACCCCAGCATCTGTTAAGTCATCTGCGAATGAGCCCATTAACCTCTCCTATTGCAAAGGATGGCCGATCCCAGCCTTTATATGAGACAATGCATTCTCTTCTGCATCATATCCTATAATTTCTTGCACAGTCAAGGTCAAACTTCTAGACATGCTTCTTTCTCATACACCATCTAGTTTTCTCTCTACTGATTCATTCCAGAAAAGTAATGTTATTTCCCCCAACTTTAAAAAATCACAATTTTTAAAAATCTCATCCCTTTTTCTTGCTTTTCTGTTAAAAAAGTCTTCACTGCTCCACTATCTCTCCTGGTATTTTACAAATCCATCACACTCACAATTTCATTTCATAATTCCAACAGAAACATCTGTCCTCCTTCCAGTAAAACTTGAGCTGCCCTGATTTCCTTCCTATTCAGCTGGGTTTTCTTTCTTATCCTCTATTATGCTTATTTTATCTACATACATTTAGTAAGTCTGGAGTATTTCAGGGCTCTTCTTCAAATACCTCCCTTTCTCTATTTGCATTATGCAGTTGGTAATTTTGGTTGGCCCTACAGATTCAAATACCAGTTCTACTCTGCAGACACATCAATATATATTATTAATCTGGACCTCTTCCCTGAAAGCTAGACTTTGACCTCTTCTCAAAAGCTAGACTTCAGTATGTGTCTACTCAAATTTCTCATTTGGATTTTCATTTTAAATCTCAAATTTACCGTCACTAAAACTGACTTCTGACAATCCCCCCCCAAGCATCTTTTCCTACATAGTCTTTTATGTCTTATTAAATGGCAACTCTTACATTGTTCAAGCTTAGCACCTTGAAGCTCTCTTCAACTCACCGTTTCTCACATACTGTAGCTAAGCCATACACATAGCCAAGTGGCTCAGATTTCAGAGTATATCCAGAGCCTGTTCAGTTCTGTCCACCTGTACACTACCTTTCAGGCCCAGAAGCCATCATCTCTTCGTGGAGTGCTGCATAGTCCTCTAATTGATACCTCTTCCTTTGTTTGTATATAGTAGTTTTGGTGAACTTGCATATATTTTTTAAATAGAGGGTTTCAAGGCACCAATGGTATTCTCTGTCGCTTCAAGCCGTTTAATGGTGTGTCAACCAGTACGTCTTCCCCACATTTCCTGGTTGCTCAGCTTCTCCTTTTGGCTCCCTGCGCTTTGGCTACATGGCTCTTCCCCAGCTGTGACCCAACATTAAGACCTCGGTATGCAGCAGTTCCAGGGCCTGAAGTGAGATAGTTTAAATTTTGTGTTCTCATCTCCTTCCCATTTGTGTTCAAATCTTAACCTTCCAAGTCTAATCCTGCAGTCACTGTTGCTCTCCCTGGCTTTATGTTTTAGTATTACAACCTGCCATGATGGAATGGATGCATGCATGTATGCATTGGTGTCTGTTCTTTTTCTTCCTATGCAGATAAGCTTCATCAGGTATTACTTTCTAATGTATTTTGTTCACTAGTTTTTCTAATGTAGCAAGAACATGTCTAGCACAAAATACAAATATAAAACACTAATTGTCAAATGAATGAGAAAAGGATGCAACTACCATTTAGATATGTATAATATTTTAATTAATATTGAGTACCTAGAAAATCAGAGAAGGAACACACACTTCTAGTTCTCTAAGTTTTAATTATATTTGTAGGAAGTCAAGTTTATTCTGTTTTTCTTGTAATTAGTTCCAACTATAAAAATGTGGCAAGTGTCATTATCAGGCAGTGTAAAAACAATTTTTCAGCGAAGTATTAGAATATTAGGGGTATTCCTCAAACCAGTCTCCTTGAGGCAGGCAGTACAAAAAAAGAAAAAGAAAAAGAAAAAAATGAAAAGTCTCTGCACTCGAGTTCAGAAATGCTAATTTTTGGTATTCAAACAGTTTGGTTCCAAAGCTTATAGTAAACATACCCAGGGGAAAATTTCTTTACTGCTGCATTTGCTTCTGTAGTTTTAAACACTGGTTTTATGCAGAAGGAAATAGATTTTTGAAATGACAATGACATGTGAAATAAAATGTGAAGAAATGATATTTCAGATCCTCATATGTCAAGAATATAAACTGAATCATATTTCAAAACTGTCCTCCATTCAGTTCATAGTTCTAGTTGGGTTTTTAAAAGCTACATGGGAAGGAAATAACCTATTTACTCACAAAACTCAGCACCCTTGATTGGTAACCAAAAAAAAAAAAAAATCAAGGTGAATCAACCTGGTGTCAGTTGACATGTTTAGTGATAAATTGACTTAAGACTTCCATTAGCTCCCCTTTATAGTTAATTACATTTTTTCCTTCTTGAAAACAAAGGACGATAAATTTCATTCAAAATTGTTATCACAAATGATAAAATAATTAAGTAGACTACCATTTTATTTGTAAGTTTTTGCATTATGAATTTCTTAAAACTTAGAATCATGTATGCTACAGTTAACATTGTACTTTACCTTAGAATCATGTATGCTACAGTTAACATTATACTTTACCTTAGGGACACTAACAGTCATTCTATCAGAACTTGCTAAAGTAATCAATGGCATAATTTTAGATAACAGATGGCCCTCTATCATTGCTCTACGTTAATAAGTGTGCAGATACTTGAGGACACCTGAAGTCCAAAAATCAACAGGTGAATATGTTCATACATACTACAGAATTGCTATTGAATCAAATTTACCTCAGGGAATTTATTTAAAGCAAACTTATTTAATCTCCTGTTTATAGTTTCAAAGAGGTATGTTCTGCCCTTCACTGGGATGAGGTCCAGAAATAAGGAAGAGACTTTAGAACCATAGCTTTCTGTCCTGTGACTCCATAATCTGGAAGGAAAAACAGTAACACCAACAGTAGTAACAACAGTGCTGCTAGTTTCTCTCAGAAACAATGTCATTAGTAATTCCACTCTTTAAACTTTCTGCTCCCTCTCTTTCTGTGTCTTTCCTTCCTTTGTTTTCTCCCTTTCTTTCTTTCTCCCTCCTTATCTCACTGTGTTTTCTGTTTCTTCTTTTCTGGATGTTTTGTTTTCTTTTTCTCTGTTTTCTTTTGCTTGGTTTTAGGAGGGCTCTGGTGTGAGCAGTGTAGAGGCCATGCTGGGATCCACCAATAACTGACAAGATCAGTGTCTTCTGCAAAATTTGGATGCCTTTGGTTTACACTTAAATCATGTATTAAGTGGGAAATTTTGTGCTTCTTTCTTTCTAATTCTTTGATTAATTGTTCATAATTGGAGAACACCAGTCTTGCCTGGTGGATTTTCATAGGGATCTGAGAGTTAAGATGTAAAGTAATATTTACATTGGATAATATTTTGATGAAAGTTAAAATAACTTTAAGAGAAGAAATTAGTTTCTAACATGTTTAAAAATACATAAAGATAAAGCAACCTGGCAATCTACAAGTGAACAGGAAGGAGTGTGGAACCTCACCACAGGATGCACCTGCTGATAAGGGCACATCAGGAATTGACAGCAGCTCTTGTACATTTTATTCTAAAATGGGAAACTTGGTTAGTATTTCGGAAAATAGCCAATTTGTTAAAAGATTGTATCTGTCATGTTTTCTCTAAAGTGATGGTTGTTAAAATAGGATGATCACATGACTACTTTTCTCACAGTTAGAATAAAAGAATAATGTAACAGACCAAATAAAAATAGTTTTAACTTTTTCTCTGGGATTTCAAATCTTTGTGATCTCTTTTTTTATCACCCAGTGCTAGAAAAACCATCAAAGGATGAAAAAAATATGATTTTAATTCACACACTTCTTTAAAATTTGGGTCTGATATACTTTTAAAATGTTGCTGGTGGCCTAAAAATATTAAACTTTTTGGAAATAATTTATAAGTTTTAAATGGAAAGCTATTTTAAGTAGCATAATGAAATCTTGTGTCACCCTGGTCCATCCCACCTGAGGTATGAGTCATGTGCAGTGTATCCATACGGTATACACTATCAGCTAGGGCATTATTTGGCAGCCATCTTGGTTTAAATTCCACTGTCACAGTACTAAAGTGCTTGTATTTAAGTAACCCTTATCTTACTTACCAATGGTCTCAAAGTACAAGAATAGTGGTGCTAGCAGGTTTACTATGGTACGGTATATTATTATAGTTATTTAATTTTATTCTGAATTATCAATTTTTTACCATGCCTAATTTATAAATTACTTCTTACAATAGTTACACATAAGCTATGATAAAAATAGAATGGGTTGATTACATTAAAAGAAACATTGCCACTAATTCCCCTCAAAACACTTTGACTCCCTTTGAGTCATTTTTGCTACTTTCTGAAGCAGTCCCGGAAGTCCTCTTTCATAAATATTCTTAATTGCACTTTTGTGGCTGCCTAGATGTCGTGAGCTAATTCAAGGTGTTTACCTTCCATGGTCACGTTAACTTTGCGGAAGAGCCAGAAGTGCCATGGTGCCAGATGCAGTGAATAAGGTGGAGAGGGACACATTGTAATGTTTTTATGAGGCTGCCTCTCCACTGGATGGCGCTAGTGGCAGTATTCATGTTTTACATCACAACTCATAAATAGACTAACGAAAGAGGACTTCCAGAACTGCTTCAGAAAGTTGCAAGAACAATGGGAAGTGTGTACAATGCAGGGGGATTATTTTGAGGGAAATTAATGACGATATGTCTTTTAGTACAATACATCTTTTTTAAACATCATAGCTTTTGCTTATAACTCTCTATATATGAAAAATGGTATATGGAAGTTTTGGTATTATCAGAGGGTTTGGGCATTTATTGAAACGTATCTCCCATGGGTAGGAGAGAATGTCTATGGTCATTCATTAACATTAATTGAGTGTCAGTTACATATTATGGATTTGGACAATTATGAAAATAGTAAACAGACAAAAGCTACATTTGCACTCTTGGCCACAGTGCAAAAAGAATAATATTAGATTCTACATGTCTTTTGTGCTAACTAAATATTCAAAAAGTTTGAACATGTCTATACAAGTTTGGGTTTCTTCCTTTGAAAAATTAACACACATATATCTGATTTATTAGTCAGCATCTTCTACATTTTGCAATTTTTTTAGTTTTTGTTTGCACTGCTCTGAGAAAACTGGAAAAGAATATAAAATGGACAAAGTTGTCGTATACATAAAAAAGAAAAATAAATTTAATAAAATATTGATTAGAGTAAGGAAAATGAGATAAAAGTAGGCCAATATATTAGGCTTGATGATACTGTATTTTTATTGGGTGCTAAATGTGTCTGTATAACCAGTTTTCTTTGGTTTTTATTAGTTAAGTTTTATTTATATATATTGTTTATATACACTTATAAATTTTTTTTTTTTTTTTTTGCGGTACTGGGGATCGAACTCAGGACCCTGCGCTTGCTAGGCAAGCGCTTATTCCACTGAGCTATATCCCCAGCCCTATATACACTTATAAACAGTACAGGACTACTGTATACTGCCACGCATGGTTTCCCTTTTTCTCACCTGATTATAAATCAAATCTACATGTATGAAACTTTCATATTTTTACAGATTTCAAATAGGGTTAAATTGATCACATTTTCTCTTCTTTCGAATGGTGCACAAACATATAGAATTGTAAGAAAGTAAATACAGCCAATTTGAACTGTTTGAATATATCAGTAAATCCTATATATTAAGTGAAATAGAAGTCCAAAATGCTTTTGAAATTCTGGCCATTGGATAGAATTAATTTTCAATAGGGTTCTAATTCTTATTAATTTGGTGTCTTGGTTACTTTTTTCTTGTTGCTGAGACAAAACACTCAACACCCAAAATGAAGGAAGGAAAGGTTTATTTAGCTTACAGTTTGTGGAGGTTTCAATCCATACTTGGCTGGTTCTGAGGCAGAAGGGCACATGGCAGAGGGCAAATGTTCATTGCAGCAAACAACCAGCAAAAGGGAGGAATGGCTCCAAGCAGCCTCTTTTTCTCCCTTACCTTGTAAACAGCCTACCCCCACCCAGGGGTCATGTAACTCTCACACAGTGTCCATGCCCTCCTCTTCCACAGGCTCAGGATGTGTACAAAGTAAGCACCCTGTCTTCCTGCTGAATCACTCAGTCAAACCTCTAGACTCCCCAAGTTGACACAATGTATCAACCATAAAATTTGGGAAGTTGGCAAATAATATATTGTAGTATTGATCATTAGTGTCCCTTCTAATACTTTCAGAGTATGTGTGTGCATGTGTTCGTGTGTGTGTGTGTGTGCGCGCGTGTGAACTCTAGAGAAGATTTTTAACTGTGAAGTTTTAAAGCTGTTTTTTGTCCTTCACCTCCATGAGAATACTCATTCTATTAAGAAAAAAACTCAAAAATAACAAGACCACAAAAATAATTCCAATATGGCTTTATGTGGTGTTTGTCATGAGATGGTCATCTCTGTCTACAAAATGTAGAAGTAAATTTGTAAGAAATATGATTGCTGTACCTTTCCCTACTTTGCATAGCAAGGCCATTAGCTGTCATCTCTGTCTCTGGGTGTTCAGCAAGATTTCAGAAATATGTGCTTGGGTTTGGTGTGTGGGAGAAGGAGATGGAAGCATCCCAATAATTTGTGAAATTGCTTATGGGCTCAGTCTCAAACTACAGTTATGCAACAGATGTGCAGGGAGAGTACTCCTGTGGCTTATAGTTTGTATGGCACAAAGTACTTTCCAACTTAGTTAAATTTTGTAACTAATAACTATAATGAATGTTGTAAATACTCTCTCCTGCTTTACCACTATTTCATATCCTTCATTATAAAATACCATGCACATGTAAATTTCACATAATTAGACTGGCTCATCAATCTGTTATTCCCCAATTATATAACAAAATAATGAGTGAGATATATGGGGAATGTGCTAGCACATACTTTTTTTTAGGCTTCAGAAATCCTTATTTGCATATTCTAATTGGCAGTTTATTAATCTTAAATACATAAGGAAATTAACTGTAGCTTCATCTCATAAAATTCATCACAGTAATCCTCTATTACATTGCTTTGATATACTTTTTTAGCAGTTTATGTATTAAAGTAATGAGTAGAAGACAAGCCTTCATTCCAAATATGTGCCTTTCTCCATTCATACACTCACCTACATTATATTTAAAATTTTATAGTTTTTAATAATGATTGCTTTCTAGAATTTTTTAGATGTGTTTCTCTGTATGGGCCCTTTCTACTTTTCCCTTTCAGAGGCTCTCTCCCAATATCACACCTTCATCCCAAATCTAGTGTCTGGAATCTACAAAGCAGATGCAAGAAAAAATTTCTCAGTGTTGCAAATTTGCATATCAATTAGGGAAAAGCGTAGGAAGATTTCCTAAAACATGTAAAAATAGAACTACCATATGATCTAGGAATTCCACCACTGGATGTATATCTAAAGGAAATGCTATTATTCCACCACAAAGATACTGGCATTCATACGTGTATTGAAGCCCTACTCATTATGGCTGGAACATGAAATCATTTTAGATGTCCACTACTGGATGAAAGGAAAAAAGTGGGATACATATGTGATATGTAATTAAATATTGTTCAGGCATAAGAAAAGAATAAAATCCTAGCATATGCAAAACATAGAGGAAACTGGCAGTTGTTATGTGATGCAGTGTGAGCCTGACAGAGAAAGACAAGTATCGTATGTTCTACATCATCTGTGGAAACAAAAACTTGATGAATGGAGATGGAGAAATGCAGGGGGAAAAGAGGATTGGAAAAGTTCACCAGTGGGTATCTGTTATGGCTTGTGTTTAGATGTCCACTCAAAGCCCTATGCAGTCCTAGGTGGGGCTTTTTCAGAGGTGGCTGGATCTAGAGTGTGTGAACCTGGAATTGATTCATGGTGCAATGCTGGGACCGACAACACTGGGATAAAGGATGTGAGTGCTACCTGCCTGGATAAAGTACAAGGGACAGAGCTGTGGTTTACCTTCTTGCTTTGCTACCTTTTTCTCTCCATGAACTGTTTCTCCTCTGTGATGCCTCTTTGCCATGCCACTCTGACTTGGACCTACTCTATTATGGACTGAAACCTCCTCAAATTGTGAGCTAGATAAACTTTTCCTCCTTTAACTTTGGGTGGCAGGTATTTTGTCTCAGCAACAAGAAAAGTAACTAAGACAGAACTTGGTGCCAGAGAAGTGGGGTTGTTGTTGACTGTACCTGACTATGTGGTTTAGGAGCCTTTGGAGCTGGCTTGTGGGAAGGGAAAAAGTTAGGAAAGGTTTGAACATATTGGGTGAAAAAGTAGAGCTGGAATACCTGAGGTTGTTTTATATGGAAGGGTCTGGTCAGAGCTCAGAAGACCATAGTGCTGATAGACATGATAGACATGCTTCCTATAAAGACCAAGCTCAGGAGGTTTCTGCTGGGGAGTAGGACTGCACTGACTGTGGGACTCCAGGCAATGTGTGTTTATCTGTGGCAGAAAGTTTTTCTGCCTTTTGGTTGTGTCTAGAGACTTTGCCTGAGATTGAGATTAAGGGTGCCACAGTAATTAATCTTGGAAAGGAAATTTCGAGAGATTCTATTGTTGAGGTGGTGGCATGGAAACTATTGGGCACTTTTAGCCAGATTTATGTTAACAATCAAGAACAAAGAGTTCAGCAGAGTGATTTAAAATGTTTTAAATTTGTTTGGTCAGAAAGTAAGCTCCAGTAAAGCTGTGGACCAAGGATAAAGCACAGGAGACCTTGATTTCTGAAAAGGAACAGGAGAATAGAAAATATGATCTAAGGACATCATAAAAAGCAGCAAGACACTACATTTGGTAGCCTCAAAATTGCAAAAGTAAAAGCTATGTTCTGAGACAAGGGTCCCACAGCACCATCTTTCAGAATGATGGTGGCCAAAGGAAGTTGTTCTTCAAGATTTGGTTCATAGGCACTCAACCCCTGCACATAAGAGAGAAGAAAGCTTAGCTACTGCTCCAGCTGGCAGCAGACCTAAGTGTCATACCCATGGTGCTGGTTTTAGGTACATGCAGGATGAGAGAATTGTCGGGTCAGGAAATCTTCCACCCAGATTTCAGAAGAAGATGTGGGAGGCCAGGCAATGTGGCCCCAAGAGGGCAATATATAAAGCTGTGAGTGTGAAAGTGAAGGTGCAGTGGAGACCTCAGAAATTTGAAGCAAGGAATGTGGATCCTCTAAGGAAAACTGCAAGGAGGGAGCAGAGCTGGTCCAAGAGAGAAGCAATGGGAGCCACTACCAGGAGCAGCGCTGTAGGAGTGGAGCCATCAAAAACCCTTTGGAGTTTACAGTTTGCCACAGAGTGCCACGGATGCTGGAAGTAGACCTGTGGGATCATTGCCTTGCTGGATTTTAGTTTTGCTTTGTTCCTATTCCTTGCTATACCCCTGTCTGTAATGTTTGGAATGGAAATGCCTATCTTGCACTACTGAACTTCGGAAGTGTTTAAATTTCTTTCCTTTTCTATAGGGGCTTGCAGCTATGAGTTTGCCTTAAATCTCAGAGGAGACTTGGGGCTTGTACTTTTCAGCAATGCTGAAACTGTTAAGACTTTGGAGATGGGCTAAATGGTTTTTGCATACTAGGATATGCCTGAGTCTTTGGGGATCCAGGGGTGAAACCTCATGCAGTCATAGGTGAGGCTTTTTCAGAGGTAGACATTAGGATTGACTCATGGTGTAACTTTAGGATCAGAGACACTAGGGTTAAGGGTGTGTGTGCTACCCACCCTAAGTAGCCTGGATAAAATATCAGGGACAGAAAGAGCTGTGGTCATTCCTTGTTGCTCTGCTGCATTCTACCTGCCATGAACTC
This sequence comes from Dinomys branickii, assembly GCA_004027595.1. Taxonomy (NCBI): domain Eukaryota; kingdom Metazoa; phylum Chordata; class Mammalia; order Rodentia; family Dinomyidae; genus Dinomys; species Dinomys branickii. The sequence goes on from PVLD010004279.1 coordinate 90,478, forward strand.
TTTCTCCTCTATCATGCCTCTCTGCCATGACACCCTGCCTTGGAGTCAGTGTATTATGTACTGAAAGCTCCACAAATTTCTAGCTAAATAAACCTTTCCTCCTTTAACTTTGAGTGTCAGGTATTTTGTCTCAGCAAAGGGCAAAGTAACTAAGGCAGCAGCGAAACACTGGGAGAGAGGAGGAACTGGTTCTGAATTTTTAAATAACACAGTAGGGAAATTACTAAAATAATCCATGCCAGATTTCAAAGTGACTAGAAAAAGCAGAATTCCCATCACACAACAAGGATTAAGGTTTGAAGAGATGAAAGTACTGCTGGATTATTACACATTTTATGCACATATTGATTTGCCACAATGCACCCATGTCTCAATAAAAAAGAATAATTTTCTGTTGAGAAGATAGTTTCTTTCTCGGATCATCAGGTGATCATTTTCATGAGGCAAGTTATTTTTATGAGGCAAATTATAACAATTATAATGAGAAGAAAACCTTTATTATGTCATATCTACATGTCAGAAAAACATAAACCAGAGAAGATCAGTGCCTTGAAGAGTTCTAAAATGGGACACTCCGGGGAGGAAAAAATTTAATTTCTCTTGGCCACAACCTTATTTGACGTGAAGAATACAGTTCAAGAAGTTCTAGCCTTTAAGTTGCTGGGATTAGTGCTTGGACCTTTATGTCCCAGAGCACAGTGGTGGCCCACTGAGACAGTATACACTACTTCACCAAAGACTAGTTTCTTCAGGTCTTGAGAGAAGGTACCCCTGAGAAGTAACAGGAAGTTCTCAGCAGTTTAGAGAGGTAAGGAAACCTCTTTGTCATTCTCTTCGATTCATAGTGTGCTTCCAAATCCAATTTATTGCTATGAAAACTAAATGAAGCAGGAACAAGTGATAACAGTTAAAAATATGATCTTTAGTCTCTGATCTCATACAGAAGCAACTTGCACTTTTACCCATGTGAGTCAGGAATACCAACAGCTGGAGCTAACATTCTTTTGTGGCCCAGAAATGGATTTTTCAAGCAATTCTAAATAAGAAGATAATATTCTAATATTCCAATGGTGCTGCTATTGGGTGTTTTCTATTTTATAGCCTTTTATAGTGCACTTATTCTAAAAATCACAGTGTTTCAGCCCACTGTGCTCTGCTATACCAGATTACTTGAGACTGAGAATTTATAATGATCAGAAATTTATTTTCTCACTATTATGAAGGTTGGAAAGCCCAAGATCAAGGTGGCAACATGCAGCAAGGGCTTTCTTACTGCATCGTCAGATGGCAGGGAGCAGAAAATAAAAAAGGCAGAGGGGACTAAGTTTCACTCATTAATAATCGCATCAATCCCACCCACCAACGTAAAAGTTTCATGCCCCAATCACCCCCCAAGAATTGCACCTCCCAACCCTACAATGGCAACCAAATTTCAGTATGAATTTTGGAGAAGACTATAAACCACAGCAACAAGGGTACATGAGGATTTCCAACATGTTTTTGTGTCATGAATTTTATATATATTATTTACTGTTATATGTACTATTTATTAATCATTTTATAATACATATTAAATTATGTGAAGAGAAGGGGAAAGGGGGACAGAAAGAAAGGGAAGTGAGAGGGAGACAGAGCGAGGGAGGGGAGGGGAAGAGAGATGAGAATCACATGACAGCTCCTTTAGATGTCCCCTTACTTAGGTTTGCATTGCCCATGGCTGATCTTTAGCCAGTAGCACACATGGTAGTCACAGCGTTGCAATATTTCTGTATAACTGGTAAATAGCCACCATTTAAGTCCCTTGAAATCAACTCCCAATATGCACTGTGCCAGTTGATCTGGGTCCTCTCTCACTGTCTCCACATCTCAAAAGTAGCTGGAGACTCCAAGACGTTGTATTAGCACTTAGGCCGGTGTCTGTCCTAGTTGTGTAGGCAAGTGCCCATGCATACTGGTGGCAGAATATTTTAAATACTCCTCCTTAATGTGTCCTGACTTGCTAGGTTAAAACTATCATCCCCGCACTGGAGAAGTAGCTCGGTGGTGAGGACTTCCCTAGAATGCGTGAGGCCCTGGACTCCATCCCCGCCTTCTCTCCGTATCTCACACATCCTGCTTCCTCATGGAAATGCAGCACGCGCTCCTTGGACTTGTCTTCCCCGTTTCTTTTCCTTATCTTTGCACTTCTGAGACACTATCCATACTGTCCATTGCCATTTGGGTGGTAATCACGTAAAGCGACTGAACTTGAGATTTGAGTAAAGACACAGTGCCCACTTTGGCAGCACATACGGTAAAACTGAGTGAAGACAGAGGTTACAGATCACAGCTTCCAGCAGACTGGAAAGGATAAAACTGAGGATCTGTAATGAGTGGAATTCTTAAAGGAAAGCAGGACATTCCAAGCTCACCAATTTTTATCAGCACAGCACAAGAAATCATGCTTTCGTCTTTTCCCTTCCTTTGTTTAACTCAGGTTCATTTGCAATACTGATTTTAGATTTAGGGTTCATTTCTAATAAGCTCTGCTTTGACAAATTATGGTCTGGGCCTTGGAACTAAACACTTCTGAAAGCAGCTAACGTAAACCTAGAATAAAGAACACAGTTCTGAAGAAAGATAAGAGAGCATATGTTAAAGCAATGAAACCCTGATTTCCGACCAAGAGGCGGATTTTATGACACAAATATTTTTTATTGGTTTCGGAGATCCAGCCAAAGAGTAAGGACCCATAAAGAAAGCCAAGAGATGGAGAATCCGTATACTAATGGTGTGTACTTATTATCAGGGAGAAAAGAGACATTGACCACCTGGCTCTGTATGTGGAAAACATTGTTCATTTTCTCTGATAGCACGTTTCTTTGAAAATTTATTTTAAAGAGAATAAAAAAGAAAACAATAACAGAATGACAACAGCGTAGAAAAAAGCAAAACAAAGCAAAAACAATAAAAATGATACAGGGTTTCAGAACAGAATGATAAAAATTAACAGTGGTTGTTATATTACATATTGTTATCTTCAGAAGTTGCTCAGATGAACAGATGTAAGAATATAAGATTGATTGAAGCATTAAAGCGAATAAAAAATAATAAAAAAATTAGAAATGATACAGAGCTTTTACTAAACAAGATGGTAGGAATTCAACAATGGTTGTTATATTGCATATTTTTGTCTTCTAATTAGGCATTCAGATTTGCAGATATAAGCATGCAAAATTGGCCAGAAAAATTGAACACTAACTGGTCCTTTCAGTGAACCACTAGACATCAGCAGTACATCAGCTACCCTTCTCTTTACATATATATACATACACATTTTTCCCTTCTTTCTTTATTTTTCTCCTTTCCCTCATCCCAGTTGTTCCTTCTTTTGAGCAATTTCTTTCCTTTTCTGAGAGCATGTTTAATCTACTTCTGTAATTTATTTTTTGATTATAGCTTTTAGGAAGGAGCTTCTAGGAAAATTTTAGACTTTTTTTCTTATTTTCTGATTATTGGGTTGTTTCTCTGCGGGGAGACCAAAATGAAGGAAAATCAAAATACAAGTGTTACTTAGATGGTTAGCAGAACATTTCCTTCATGTGTGATGTTATAGAAATGGATGTTCCTCAACCAAAACCATAAAAGTTCTTTATTATATTTCTGAAAACATTTGTTTCCTTAATTATGTTTTGCAGAGAGCTTTTCCTATAAATCTTTCAGATAATGGATCACACTGTAAGATGTCACCTCAAGTTGCCACACTCATACATCATCTGCTCTTCACAGTGAAACTGATAAAAACGGTTAAGTCACCAGAGAAGGAATGACAAGCTCTCGTTAAAAACAGACACACCACAGACTTCTTTTGAAAATTCCTCTAAGGTAGGTACACCAGTTGAAAGCAGTTTGAAATGTAATTTTCAAACACTTCGATGTAATTATGGCAAGCTTCAGTGTGTAGCACTGGCTGGCCCTATGGTTTTCTGAAGAAATGTTTGAAACTTCTTTACTTTTTTTTCATAATATCATTAAGCACATCTTTAATTTCAGATTTTGCTCAGATTCACTTCAGTTTTGCAAATTGAATCCATCCCCACCCTCACCTACAAGTAGTAAAAATATATGTGTTTTTAATTGCTCTTTAAATTTCATAAACCGAAATAACATATGGTTGTTTACAAAGATCTAATTAGCACATTTACCTAAATATGCTTTCATGGTTCTAAAGGTGTTAAAATTAAAATGCAAATTGCAATATGGATATGGAAAGTAAGGGAGAATAATTTTAACCAAAGTGCTTTCAGGCAAATGGTTCCCCTTTCTCTTAGTTTGCCAGTTTTGGACTCTGCCCCAAAGAAGGAGGCAGACGCCCTATCTCCAAGTCAGCAGTGTTCATCTGAAGTTACTTAAGACAATATTATCAGTGCCAATGTCAGTAAAAGTCATATTTTAATAAACAAAAGAATCAACTCAGAAACTGCAGTATTGAAATCATTATTAAAGAGAGCAACAATTAAGGAAGAAGAGAATGTAGTTCTTAGGAGAGTAATCCCAGCAGAACTAATATTTCAGTAGATCCATGCGAAAAGATTTTCCTGGAGAAAATTCATTTTTAGAACATTTTCAAAGCCAACTGAAAATGCAGTTTGGCAGTGGGAAAGACTCCTACAAAGCAGTAAGGAATGTCAGAGATCTGAGCTTCTGCAAGGTTAACAGAAGGTTTATGGATCATCCAGAGAAGGTATATCTCTAAATAATAGGATTCAGGGCAAGTTAGAAGGGACTAGGTTCATGGAGAAAACTATGGGGAAGGGGATCCATTTCTGGAATACATATGAAGTATTTGGAAAGACTCAAAATTATACCTGTGCATTTAGTAATTGTATTATATACATTCAAGGATGACAACTTTTACAAAGGAATGTGCCTATAGTCCCAGAACTGAAGAGGCTGAGGCAGGAGGATCATGAGTTCAAGGCCAACCTGGGCTACATGGTGAAACACAAATGCTAAGGACCTTATGTACGTTTTCACCATTTAATACTTACTGCCATGTGATGAGGAAACATCTTTCACTTAAAATGAACTTGATCATAATATTCTTTATTTTTCAATACAGACATGATGTATACAACTTACTCCTTTGTAATATCTTCCATATGGGAATAAAGAAGGAACTCTATGGAAAAAGAAGGCAATGAAATTATCCACTAGAATAGAGTAATATCATCAGTAACAACAGTACCATTTATTAGCAAAGCAGTAGACTTCACACATCCTACCTTGGGAGGCATATATCTGAGTTTAGGTTGAACATGGCCCCCAAAGCTCTCTGTGTGTGGAAGGTGGTTGGGTGATAGGGCGTCATAGCTGGCGTGGTGTTGGGAGAAGGGGCCTGGTCCGAATAGCTAGGGCCCTGGAGGGGTGACCTGCAAGAGCGTGTCTCCTTCCTGGGCTCCTCCCCACTTTACTTTCTGCTTCTTATTCAGTATATGGAGAGCAGCTTTTCTCTGCCTAGGCCCTTTGGGGATACCATTAACCAGGGAAAGACTGAAATTTCTAAACCATGAGCCAAAATAAATCTCTCCTTGTTTAAGTGGTGGGTATTGAGTGTTTTGTCCCAGTGAGGTGGAAAGTGACTAAAAGCATACATTATCCAGATCTCAAACAGGATGAATGAAGCTGATCTGGTTATCAAAATGTCATTATTTCATAAAAGGGGAGACCCACGTTTGCTTTGTGGGATTAATGGCATGATACTTCCCCAGTGCAAGTGGGAGAACATGGCTTCTTGCATAGTTTTGCCCAACTCTCAAGACAGTTTTCAAGCCCTCATTCTGGGTTGACTTGTGTCCCTCCAAAAGCTACAGCTGGGTTCTAACCCTCAGTGGATGGTAAGCATCTGTGTTAAAAGTGGACTGTTTCAAGGAAGGCCAGGCAGCTGGCAAAACTTTATTTGTCATTACGCCTGTGCAGTGTTTCTGTAGATACTAGTTTTTAAATCAGTACACAGTAAAGACTGTCACTGTCATCAGAGTAGGTGGTATCTCCACTCCATGGAAGGACTGAATAAGAAAGGAAAGGAGAAGAAGGATGAATTCACTTGTATTTAACCCAAACACCCAAGGCCTCCTCCCTCAGGCCTCGACGCTTTGTGTTTTCAGGTGTTCAGACTTGGACCAGTGCCGTCTGCACAGGGTGTAAAAATAATCTAAGTTTTGGTGTCTCAGGACAACCTTGATTAATATATTCCAGTACTGATGAGTGGAATCTTTTTTTCAAAGTTAAGCCTTTGTAGGTACAATTAAGGATCTCAAACTAAAACACCCTATATTCAGGGTGGACCTTCAATACAATTGCTGGTGTGCTGATTAGAGAGAAGATATCTGAGATGCAGAGGAAGAGGCCTTGTAGAGAAGGAAGCAGAGACCAAAGGAACACTACAAAGATGGAATTTGGGGGGCTGCCTGAAGAGCCAGAAAGGGTACTACCCTGGAGGAGGAAGGTTGGCCCTGTCAACATCTTGATATTGAACTTTTGGCTCCTAGAACTGTGAGGAAATAAATTTCTTTCAAGATGAAATTTGTGACACTATCTTTTGGCAGTCCTAAGAAATTAATGCATTCCTATAGGATGAAGATCTAAGATAAACAAGTGATAGGAAAGTAGGAAGAAAACAACTGATTACATATACTTTATATTTCTACGCTGTAGTTAGAAAAATCTTCAAAGAATAAATATTATATGGAATTTTTAAAGTATTAATCAGAACATTTTGACTGTTATAGGGAGAAATGTAACCTTACTTTAGTTGGGGAAAACTGATAACCCATAATTTATATTGTGATAAGGAATGTATTTTACAGACAAGCTTCAACTACCAATATAAATTTTTCTAAATTGTATCAAGATGAAGATAATTAGTTGAACTCTGTGGCTTTTAAACAACCATGTAGAATATGTTTTCCCAAGTCTCTGTTTTCTAATAACTCAAAATCTCAGCAAGGCACATTGAAATGCTACTTATAACTCTTTATAAATAATATTGTATTGTTACACTGCTCATTTTTTACAATACAATGAGAGCTTTCTTTTTAAGGCAAAACTCTAATGCCACGTCTTTTCATTGCCTGCAGTTTAAAACATTTTCAGAGGCAGAAACCATCATAATAGCAGTTTGCAAATTAAGTGGTTTGTAAATCTTAAACTGCAATTTTCTCCCAAAGAAAACAACAACTAAAAAAATGTTCTCTAAGGAGAGATGTAGCTGAAAAGTCTTTAATTTGCCATTCAGATGTTGCGGATATGTTTCCAACAACAACAAAAAATCCTCCATTTAAGTAGCACCCCCATTTTCCCACCGAATTCCCTTCTTCCATGTTATCTCTATACAGGGGGACTGGCACTTAGGAACTCTGGCTAGCTGGATGAATTACTCATTCAAGTAATTTTAACTTGAAATGTCCTTCAAAGTAAAAGTAAATAGCCATACCTACATTATATTGCTTGTTTATTATATGTCTTCCAAGCAGTCAGCAAAGCTAATGATATACCATTTACATTTAATACTACTGAGGCATAGCTTTTGAACATGGTTTATTATTTTTATCTTGCAAAGCCTAAAAAATTTTAATAGCCTCAACTGATTAGAATCTCATTTAACATGCACTGAAAAGTCTTTTACTTTGAACAATCATTAAAAAGGTAGCTTTTGCTTCCCATCATTTCAGAAAAGGTCCACTGATTTGTCCATGATTCACTTAAACTCACACTGTTAACAGCAAACAGCCTCATTCCAGCTGGTCAGCATCTAAAAATTTAATGCTCTTCTCTCCAGCGCTGGTCATTCTTCCCACTTACCGTCTGGAACTGTGGTTAGTGCCACCCTAGGGCTGCAGCCACGAGCAGCAGCAGAACATTTAATTTAGGTTCAACTGGAGCTAAGTGAAGCGGGTGGGAGAAGCAAGGAGGACAAGAGAACAGGAGATTCTCAATGGGGTAGAAGAATGATGAGGGTTGTTTCAATTTTTAGTTTTTCTTGTCTGGCTAGGAGGCAGCATACTGGAGTGGAAGGAGGTTGAGCTTTAAATTCCTTCCAACTTACTCCTAGCTGCTGATTTGCCCTCTCCACAGGCAATTACTGCCCTTCCCTGAGCTGCATGTTTCACTGGGCTGAAAAATGAGAACAAAGATGTTGCAGGGATTCAATAAGATAATGTATGCAGTAGCTAGCACAGTGCTGGGAACATGAATAATAATGTTACAGCGTAATTACCTCCAACTAACTCACATACTCCCGCAACTTCGCTTCTTTCTTTTAGAAAAGACAGACCCAACAGAACTACAGTAGGGCAGCAGAGTAGTGGTTTGGCTGTGTGTGGAATTTATAGAATAGGAGAAATTTAAAATGCTTAGCTCCATTACTTTGGTTACACTGCTAGGTAGTGGTAAACATGAAATAGTCTGGAATAGGAATTTTCTTCCTATTGTATTTTCAAGATGTCTGATGGGAGAAGAGATAGGGCTGGCTATAGTGACGGTTGCTCTTCATTATCATAAGGTCAACTGCAGAATGGTTGGCTGGCATGAAGACACTTTTTTGATTTTGTGAATCCAGGATCAAACTTGGCTTTGGGTCCTCTTGATTCTAGCTGCAACCAAATCAAAGCTTTGAGACTTTTTTGATAGGAGAGCAGTAACATTGTGAAGGATCAAATAAAAGAAAACTTCAGTGTAAGTAAGGGCAGTCTTGTCAATTTTTAGCCACAGTGGTGCTGTATCAAGGCAGGATCTACAGTGAATATACAAAAGCTGATTGGAATAGCTTCCTCAAAGCAGGACAGTGGTGTTTTGAAGTCTGAAGAGTATCTACAACTGTGACATGTCTGATATCTATATTTTAACCAGGAAATAGCTAGAGAATCAAAAAAGAAAGGTCCTGGAATTATTTTATTACTTTCTCAAAAGGTCACTGAATCCTCCAATCCTGCCACAGTGTTTGCTGGGAATTCAGGCCAAATTTTCCCAAGCAATACTTCCCGAATTCTGTGCACCTTCTTCAAAAAATGCTAGAATTTATAAGCAACACTAGAGCTTTGTTCACATTAGCCTGTGATAGTGGGTGTCTTTTCCTCTCACTTTACTTTTGGTTTTGCTATCTTGATATCTTTAAGCAAATTAGAACTTAGGAAGCTTAACACAGTATTCATGCGCTCTTTACAGTTGAATAAATGCATTATTTGTAGTGATGCTTTTGGGCATGTGGCTATCAGGAATGTGGGTAGAACTACACATCCCTATAATACAGTGGTTTCCAACACTGGCTGGTGGTGGCAAAGGGTCTCTTCCCTTCCAAGATTTCACTCAGATTTTTAGGGTGATTTATTTTTTTTTCACTCCCTTGAATATCCAAACAGTATTTGTGTCAGATATTATATAATTTTCTAATGAATTTGCTACAAAGAGGGGGTGATCCCATAGGCATTTTCCCACTGGGGGAGAATAGAGCTTCCTTCTGATAGGCTTTTCACAATCTCCACTGTCACTAAAACAAGTGAAGTCTCTACAAAGCATCCTGTAAGTGGGTGTGGCCTACAGCTCAGCACAAATACATGGAATCCCATTCATTTCAGCACATCTCATTTGGATTTGCCTGTCCTTCCTTTTGGGTCTTGATCATGCCACAAAAGATGCCAGAGTGCTTGTCATCCCTTAAAAAATTCCCTGACTTGAGGTTTGTCCACCACATCCCACTGCAGATTAGGTTCTACATGTCAGCAGTTGTTCTGTGGAAGCAACTTGCGAAACGTCCTATGTGATTTCCTTACTTGCAGAAAATTCTGTTTCTTAGGAGGTCTAAAGGAAAGCAGCCTAGTTATTTTGGCCAATAACTTCTTTTGATCAGATGAACCACACTGGACAGTAACTTTTCACTGATGGCTTCTTTGAAAAAGGGAGCTCTGGATGATTTTGCTGTAGCAGAACAGGTTTTTCAGTAGTTGCTCAGGGCCAGGGATATAGTTCGGCATGTACATGCCTACCTTGCAAGCACGAGGCTGTGATTTTGATTCCCGGTTCTCCCTGCCCAGAAAATATGGTAGATATTCACAGAGAGCTCTGGTCTCCAAGGAAGTCAGAGCAGGTCTGCCCCAGATCTGTTCACATTGTCTCATTCTCAGTGTACTCCAACAGCATGTGCTGCAGGGGAAAGGAGGTCCTAGTGACCATTTGCACGCCTGTGCTTAGGACAAGGACCTCCTATCTCCTCTCCACCACTCCTGTCACACATTCAGGATGCAGGAAAAGTTTAGGGACCCAAGAACTCAGTAAAAAAAGTCCAGGACTATGTGAGATTGTCTCAGATCTTTATAAAATGGGTAGCGTGCTATCCCATATATTTTATACATTGCCATTTTCATATTAGTCAAACACTATTAATAACAGAAAATCCACTAAATGGAGAAAAAGGACAAAGAAACAATAATGCCATCTCTAAAAGATGGAATCCAGGAAGAAACAAAATATTTCTGGAAGATGATAGAACAAGAGGAATCCTTGGGCATCTACTCTTACTGCAGTGAAGAGAGAGTATAACTAACTAACTAACTAACTAACTAAGTAAATAAATGATACTTGACTTACAGTGGAGAGCTTGTTTAGTTTATGATGGTGAGGAAATCTCAGAGGGAGGAGGCCCCAGCTTGATATGGTCATGATATAATGGTCAGCAGAGTGGGCAAAGCTAATCAACGAATCCCTAGAATGGACAGCAGTGTTGCCAATGAGAAGCCAGAGAAGAGCTGAGAGTCTGAGCTCATAGGTCAGTGGGTGAGGTGGACCTAGGTACCCACAGACACACTCTAGGAAATCTGATAGAAATTCAACTGGAGTTATTTTTTCACCAACAATAAAGACTACAGAAAACTAATGTCACCCAGCATTGAAAAAGATGCAGGAAGTTGGTCACACATGATGGGTGGAAGCACAGTGTGTTTTGTGATATTCTTCAAAGATTTGACAAAGTGCATTGTCTGTGACACAGCCATTGCACTTGAGAACCCCATTTTAAGAAAATTAAGAAGGACATAAGCAAAGATATACTTCTGAGGTTTTAAATTTTAACGTGGTTTAAAGGCTTCTGATAAAATATTATTGAGAAATTAATGTGTATATCATAGAAGTATATTTCTTTGTACAAAAATTTTCTACTGAATTTTGTTAAATGAAGTAACACAATGGTGATATAACCATATTTTGCATATTAGAAAGTACAAACACAAAGTCTAACAAAATAATACACAGGATATGTGAGAGGCCAGTGACTTACAAAGGTATTGTAGTGTTACTGAGTAAGAGCTGTGGGTTCTGAGCCAGATGGAACTAGATCTGAATCCCTGTAAACAAAAAAGAATAGTGCTAGATGAGGCCAGAGATAAATTTGGAGCCAGATCCTGGAAGACCCTGCAAAAACAAGGTAAGGATTTTAGTGCTTTAGTGGGAGTACTTTCTATTAATGGCATAGATCAGTATTGGTGAATGTGTGGCACGCATGCTGCAGTGGGCTGCTTGTATTGTTGAAAGCTCTAAAAGGGTCACCATCCCTGGTCCAGATCCAAGGAGAATTCATAGGAAGAAAAGGAACTGTATGTAATGGTAGAGAAGAAGTGCAATGAAACAGTCTCAACATCATTCATTTTGTGTCCCAGTTACAATATAACCTTGTCTTAAAGGAAAAAAAAAGCTTCTTTAAATTCAGAGGATAAATCTTAATTGTGTCCAAAAACCCACAAAGCTAAGGGAGAACAAGACCATGTAATTCTGACGGAGATTTTTGCAACAGACTCCTCCTGTTATGTAAGGGCCTACAAACCTAGCAGCAGCTTTCAAAGCAGGCGAAGTACTGTTTCGGGCTGAGAAGAAACCCATTTCTTTTCTGCAGTTTTCATATGAACCTGAGACCAAAACAATTGAAAGAAAAACAAAACCACTAAAAAGCAAAAAGAAAAAAAAATCCAAACCAAACTCTCATCTTGATGTCATTTACATAAAGAGGTATCTAAATGAAATATTTTTTCCTTTATGCTGCCCCAGGTTGTAAAATCATTTAGCATTATTTCTCTGCCAGAAATACACTTAAGAGAAGAGTCTTACTTGTTCATATTGTCTTGAAAACAAATAGGATTTTATAATATATACATAAAACTGGAAGATTTAGATTATAAAGTAGGATATCTACTAGTAGATGTTGATAGGTTTTCTTTTGTGCTAGCTGGTGAATAATTTTGGGGGGGTAGAAAACACTTTTATGTTTGAGGTCCTCACATGGAAAAAGTAGGGAAAGATCCCTACTTTTACATTTCTAATACTATCACTTTGCACATCAAAGCAATGTACACTGAACTGTGCTGGACCCTCAACAAATCCCTATATTCAGGCAATCAACCCCAGTTCCTCGGAATGTGACTATGTTTGGACGCAGGCCCTTTAAAGAGTTGATTGATTTAAAATGAAGTCATGAAGGTGACTCCTAATTCAATCTGATGTCAATATAAGATAAGGAAATGTAGACAGATTCATGAAGAAAGAAGACCACATAGATACAGGGGAAAGAAGACTGTCTCTGACTCCAGGTGAGAGGTTTCTGAAAAACCAACCCTGGCAACGCACTAATCTTGGATTACAGCCCCCTAAACCTGGAAGAACTGAGTATTGCTTCATTCACCTAGGCTCTGATACTCTGTATGGCAGTCCCAGTAGACTAATATGGCCAGGGAAAACCATCATTCGGTTTTGCATTAAGAAGGAATTTTCTTTCCTACATGAAACTGTAAGATGTTACATTAGAATGTGATGACTCAAGGGAAATGACCAGTGAACTGTCTAAAGTGAGTGTGGGCTTTGGGTCGGCTGTGGATTTGAACACAGGTTTCTCCAGTTTGCATTTGAGTGACACTACCTATGAGCACAATGAGACCCAGGTGAATTTCACTTTGCTTGATTTCAATATTAATTTATTAATAGTTGGATAATAAAACAGACAACAAAGTCAAATAATGTGAAGTTGCATAGCAGATAGTTGACATGATATTAAGATAATTTTCTTTCTCTCTTTTGGGTATGGAAAGAAAATACAACACCAAAGTGGTATTACTTGCCATATTCCTGTGAAGGCAGCTGCTCTTGGTAGAGTCTTTGTAACTGGACACAAAAGCTGTATGATTTAGGGAAGGATAATAATACTTTTTCTTGTTTTTTTTTTTGAAGACAGCACATTGCTCAGTAAGACAAAATATGACCTAAGAGTTTTTGAGGGATGTCATGCCAAAATACCACAGACAGCCTGTATGTTGGTTTCTGTTCTCCCATTGCTGAGACAAAATATCCAATATCCAAAGTAAAGAAGGAAAAGTTTATTTAGCTCACAGTTTATGGAGGTTTCAGTCCATAATCAGCTGGCTCTAAGTCAGGGTGGCATGGCAGAAGGGCAAGAATTGAAGGTTGAAGAAGACAGCAAAAGCAACAAGAGCAAAAAGAGGAGGGCAACAAGCTTCTTTTCCTCCCTTATATTGTATGCAGGCTACCCACCCTAGGTCAGGTGTAGCACTCACACCATCGCCTGTGTCCTCCTCTTGCACAGGCTCAGGATATTCACAAAGGGAGGAGCTTGGTCCCCTGCTGAGTCACTTAGTTAAGCTTCCAAACTTCTCAAGTTGACACAATGACTCAATCATTACAATATCCTCGAGTGTAAACAGCTGCTCTAGGGCGTGTCCTCTACACCCTAGCATGTAGAATTGCTGAGTCACTTAGTTAAGCTTCTAGACTTCTCAAACTGACATAATGAATCCACCATACCAGCAGGGCTTGAAAAATGTAAGTTAATTTTCCCATTGTGCCGGCGAGGTATTGGGCTTGGTTTCTCCTGAGGTTGCCCCCTGACTTGCAGATAGCTACTTTCCTGGTGTGTCCTCACATTGTCTGTCTCTGCACAGACGGTACCTCTGCCTCTTCTTACAGAACATAGGCATTGCTGTATTACCCCCTTTCCAGCCTCATTTTACTTTGTCTTTCTAAATGCTGCATCTCCAAATGCAGTCATGTTCTGGGATACATGGAGATACATTTTTGGTAAATACAATTCAGCTCATCATGGAGGGCCACCTGAAAAGAGACCACCATGTCAGTCATATGTTGTACAACTGTGTGCATATGTGCATGTGTGTGGATATACAACTAAGATGTATGTGGATGTATACATATGTTCATAGTGACACGAATCACAGTGTCAAAGTGGGGTGGGTGTACTTTCAATAGTTTCAACTCTTTAAATGATTTTAATCCTGAGAAGGAACAAAATGGTACCTTAGCAGAAATGTCTTCTCTCCTGGAGTTTTAAGGGCTCAAAATGCTAAACTTCACTGAGGATCTACCACTTCACCTTTCAAAGATGAGCCCTTTTCCCTGTTGTATTTATTATGAGTATTTGCAATAATTTTGAAGAATCACAACTGATTTTGAAAGAAATAATTTAGTTCACCCCAATCTGCTGTAGGCAGCATTACTTCCAAGCGTCATGCAGACATTTCAGCATGGCAGATGCTCTCTCTCTGTGGACTCATGCTCTTCTGTCTGCATTATTTCACTTTTCCCTTCCTCTAAGACAGGTGCATAACCTCAAAACTGTGCTTCAGCTTCAGGAGATCCCTCACTTCCTCAAAATATGTGCAACCCATTACCATTCCTCAGCAGACAAGTTTAAGACTTTTGGCATGTTATTATTTCTATTAAAGAAGGTAGTTGGCTTCTAACGTTGATAAATAATGTTTATTACTATGTGTCAGACATGGTTTTCAATGTTGATAATACAGTGATGAACTAGAAAGACAACTTACCACTTCTCAGACAGTAACACTTCTCTGGTCATTAACATTCTTTTTTGGGGGGTGGTACTGGGAATTGAACTCATGACCTCAGGCTTGCCAGGCAAGCGCTTAGGCTACGGAGCTACATGCATGGCCCTACCACTAAAATTCTTGACCCTCAAGATGATTAGGAAGCTGTAATTTACAGCTTAAATACTTCATTTTTACTCTTCCCTTTGTATTCCAAACAAAATCATTACCCTACCTGATTAGCTTACCGATGAGTATCTTCCAACTCATGAGCTTAATGATATTTTACTTGTTACTATTAAAGAAGTAATTGTGGGAAATCATGCTTACTACATCTAAAATCATATATCTTTGTACATATATATATATATATACACATAAATATCCATTTACGTATAAATTACAGATTTGTATACACATACACATGACTGTATGAAAGCTTGCCCATTATTAGAGATTGTATCTAAGTATCCCCACAAAGCCTTATGCTGTCATAGGTGGGGTGTTTCAAAGGTGGCTAGATTAGAGTGTATTGTACTGGGACTAAGGGTGTATGATTACGAAACTAGTCCATGGTTTGGTATGGCATAGTTCTGGCTGTGGATAATGGGAATGCCTAATCTGGGTGTGAGGTGGCACCACCCAAAGGGCAGGTAGCCTGAAAGAAATAAAAGAAAGGCAAGCTGCTGCTGCTTTGCTACTTTTCTAGTTTGTTGCCTTTTGCCTGCCACGGGCTATTTCTCCTCCACAGTGCCCCTCTGCCATATCCCTCTTCCTTGGAACCAGATCACTGTGAACTGAAATGTCTGCAAACTGTGAGGTACAATAAATCTTACCTCCTCTTACTTTGGGTGTCAGCAATTTTGTTTCAGCAATAAGAACAGTAACTAAGACACCTATTTTACATTGTTTTAACACTACACATTCTTAATAAAGTGGAAAGCTTACATTAATTTAATATTCTGTGAATGTCTTAGTGATATGTTTTGCTACACAGAAAATTGTATTTTATTTTTGTTGCCCACAGAATTTAACAAAGTAGCTTACATAGTCTATTCAGTAATATGTTACACTATTCAGTAATATTTAATAGATATTCAGTAATGGTACAAAAAATGAGTTGGATGACTGGGTACATAAATGAACAATTCTGCACTTAGAGATAAAATATTTTGAAAACGAATTTGTGAGCTCATTGATAATTTGTTTGGCTATAATCATCATTTTTATGCATGTATATATTGAAGCATCATGTTGTACACCATAAATATAAAAAATGAAATCAGTATGTTGAAGATATATCTACACTCAGTATCATTGTCAATAACCAAGATGTAAAATTAGTTTGGGTCAACATATGGATAGATAAAGGAAAATGTGATAGGTATACACAAGAGAATGCCATTCTGTCACAGAAAAAGATGACACACTGTCATTTGTGACACATGAATGTATCTGGAGGATAGGTTTTGTGAAATAAGACAAACACAGAAAGACAAGTGCCCTATAATCTCACTTGTATGTGGAATCTCACAGTAGATCTCACAGAAGGTGAGCGTAGAATGTTGGCTCTTGGGAAAGGTTGGGGAAGGGGAATTGAGAGAGGTTGGTTGGCAGGTGTATAGTTAGAATAAGTTCTGGTGTCACCATAGAGTGACAGTAGATAACAACAATGTATTATATTTTCAGTAGAAGCAGAAAAGAGAATTTTGAATTTATCACCACCAAAAAAAATCATAAACATTAGAGATGATGGATATGCTAATTATCCTGATTCAAACATTACATAATGTATCAAAACATCATGAATTTGTGTAAATATTATGTGACTTAAAATTAAAAACCCTAAAATATTTTACTTGTAAAATCTGGAAACAGTAGCCAATTGGTTATCAGAGGATATCACTTCTTGGAGGAAACATAATCAGGTATGTTTATGGAGCTGGTACTGAAATCCTTCTAGAATTCTAGGAACTATTCCTTACAGGCAGTAAAGGCAGTAAAGGCAATTTACAGGCAGTAAATTCTGGATCATGTTGCCTGTAGCAACTAAGAAGTTGCTACAACTAAAGAATCTAAAGGAAATAATGGACTAGATCTTCCATTGCATCCAATCTTATCTCCTATGTAAGGAGAAGCCAGGAGCCCTTCCTGGTATAGTGTCACCTTCTCTTCCGAGTCTCTTCTTTCATTCATGGGGACTTAATTTTGCTTTTTATAACAATGTTACAATAACAGGTCCACCTGAACAGCCATAGGCAAGCTCCTTTTGATCTAGAACTGTCTCTGGAGCAGAAAGAGCTTTCTAGACTTCAATGATTTTCTTTTTTTTTTATAAACTGAAGTATATTAGAATCTTTAAAACATAAAAAGGTAAAAAAATTATTAGATGTTATGGTTGAAACACTGTGTCACCTTGAGGAATCTAGCAGTTTAACTATGTAACTCAGCAGTTCTACATCCTGGGGTGAAAAGGGCATGCCCTTACCACTCTTGGATGTTGTTCATTGTGTCAACTTGAGAAGTTTAAAAGTTCAATTAAGTGATTCAGCAGGGGCCCCGGGTGCTTCCTTTGCAAACATCCTCAGCCTGTGGAAGAGGAGGACACAGACATGGTGTGGGTGTGGGCCTACAGCCCATATGCAACAGGGGAAAGAGGCTTGCTTTCTTTCACTTTTTGCTCTTGCTGCTTCTGCTGTCTTCTGCCGCCTTGAGGTGTTGTCTTTGTGTCATGCCACCCTGCCTTGAAGCCAGCTGATTATGGACTAAAACCTCCACAAACTGTGAGCTAAGTAAACTTTTCCTTCCTTAATTTGGGGCCTTGGGTATATTGTCTCAGCAATGAGAGAAAAGTAACCAAGACATTAGACTTCTGCTCAAATCAATGTAAGCTGTTAGCTTTCCATGGTTGTGTGGATTTGCAAGTTAGTTTTAGGTGATCAAATGGTAGAGGCCAACAGTTTGCTTACAGAGATGTTACTGAAATGCTCTAGAACTCTATTTTTTAAAAAAGTGTAATAATGATACTAGCCCAAAGGAATGGAAGATATAATGGAGTATTAAGCAATCAAGTTTGCATCAGTAGGAATAAGTCCTATAACCAAATCTGAACACGCTACTCTTAAGGTGAGAAGTGTTCATTATTCATTTGCACCCATATAAAAATAGCATCTGCTACTTGATGGCATTGCTTATCCTTTTGCGAAGAAGAAGCTTTTAGTGATGGTAGGCCTGATGCTCTGGTCTAATTGTAAGTTAGATAATTATATCTTGCTTAGCTACATTTCCTAAGTGGTTTTATCTGAATTTCCTGCCTATGCTCAACACCTTAATTTCATTTCCTATGCTAACTCCGGCCAAGAGCTGCAATGCTCCGTTCATCAGCGCCCGGATTCAGGAGCAGATGTAGTGATGGTGCCATCCCACCAGCGGACTAAATGCCTCCTGCAAGCACCGGAACATTATCCTTCCACCTGCAGTGGAGACGCAGAATGTGAAACAGAGTCTGTAAAGGACAATGAACTCTTGAGGAGGGGGGTGTGTTTCTCAGCACAGTGTGTCATACTGCACTTCTGTTACATAAGTCAGATTGGGAAAGGGGTTGTATGTTGTATTAACACATGCACTATCTAGGTATTATAGAACACAAATTGAAAATTGGTGCTGAGTTTTCTAGGAAACTTTGGGTTATCTCACAAACTTATAAAACATGAAGACTTAAGTATATCTCCTCAGTGTTTAGATGAGAGACCATGTAACAAGAGGTCCTTGGTCCACCTGTTTGTGACAGGAGAAGGGTAATTAGCTTGATGAATGAGTAGCTCTACCAGTAGGTATAGCTATGTTATGGTGCAGGCCAATAGATCAGAGGGTGCTTGGGTTCAGAGAAAAGAGCTGAGTTTGAAATGTCAGGGCAGAGGAATGTGCTCCAAATCTAGAAGTAACACGCCAGTACTGAAATATTACTACTAAAGAGCTCTATGCAAGCATTTAATAAGCTTTCTTTGGACTTCAAGTGGAAAACTGCACTTTCTGAATTGGATTAAATATTTCATTAGCCAAAGCTCTCCTTCAGTGTAAAATTAAAAATTCAAGCATTTAGAAAGGAGGAACCACAGAAAGAATTTAATACTATATCCTTCAAAAAATACATCAACTATGCACAGAGAACATTTGGATTTTTGAGACAAAGAAAGGAAAATAGTGAAACTAGGGAAGCAAGGGCTGGGGTTATCTGGGACATTGTATCTGGGTGTTAGTCAGCTTTCATATCTGATGCCAACTATTTAAAGGAGGAGAGTTTAATTTGGCTCATGGTTTTAGGGGGTTCAATCTGTAGTCAGCTGGTTCTGAGGTAAGATCACCATGATGGAAAAGCATGCTAAAGTAAAAATGCTTAGTTCATGGTGCCTGGGAAGCAGAGTGAGAAAACAGTACTGTAGAGGAAGGGACAAAGGACCAAAGCCATGCCTCTGCGACACACACAGACACACCCAGACACACCCAGAAATATGGTCCACCAATTCCCCCAGGCCAGTCTCAAAGCTAGTCAAGTTAACAACTGACCATAACTGCCACAATCTGAAATTTACTGGGACAGAATGGAAGGATGCAGGGTATGAAAAAAGCTCAGGATAGACAGATACAGCATTGAGAAATGGATTTTAATAAGCACAGCCAAGACAGAAGCCATGTGGACACAGAAGTCTGGGTAGAGATGTTTAGATCTTAATGTACTTTGTTGGATGAGTGATAGGCAGGTGGGGCACGATTCTGGCAGGGAAGAGTGTGGTGTGGTTCCCTCTGTCCTATACTATCCTTAACAAAGTATATTTTAAGGGCCAGTGTGATTCCAGAGACTTCCCAGTCTCTGACCATCCTACTTCAGCTGTTTATAACATCTTTCACAGGGAAGTACTGCCTTAAGCATCCAGGTCTTAATCATTTTTAATCTCTCACAGAAATTAGCTTATCACTTAAAGAGAGTGGATCATCAATAAATGATGGTTTGAAGGTGAGTGAATGAATGAGCAATTTCAAACTGCAATTGTGAAGAGTTTCAAGTGCAAAATGATATTTACAAAATGAGATAGTGACTAAAACTTTTGGGTAGTACCTTTAATTAACTGACAACCTCAAATGTCTGGCAGCATGCTATTTCCTGCCTGTGTAGGGAGAAGGGAGCAGGGAGTAAGGCACATTCTCAGGGAAGACAATCTAAGTGCTAGATTTCCCATGAAACTGTGAAAGGTGTAGCAAGGAGAGTGTTACAGTTTAAATCTAGACATAACCTTTCCCAAATGCTCATGCACTCATAGGTGTAGCTTTGGGGAGATTACTGTATCATGGAGGTGTAGTATCCTGGGGTTTAGTCCACTAAATAGTTTATAGCTAAATGTAATGTTAGGAGGCGGAGCCTAGTAGGAACAGGCGGGTCACTGGGGTGTGACCCGGAAGTATTTGTCTTATTCCTCTGCCTCTGCCTTCATGCTCTCTGCTCTAAGGTCCCCATGCTATGAGGAACTCTGTACTGCCAGGCCCCTCTGCCATGTTGCCCGGTGTTAGAGCCAGCCACTTATGGACAGAAACCTCTAAAAACTGTGAGCCCATATAAACTTCTCTTCCTTTCATTGGTTGATGGCCACTATTGTGTCCCAGCAGCAGGGAGAGTAACTGAGATGGAGGGGGGAGATATCCAGAACTTTGCCTAGTAGTGAACTAAAAGTCAGAACGCCAAAATTATTCCTTTGTTGGTTAAGTGGAGTTGGTCAGAAAACTGCTAAGAGAAGAGAAGATTCTACAGGAAAATGAAAAGTGAGTAAATTGGAAAAGAAAATGTAAATTGAAAATTTTACTCAGTGGAAATGAAAAGAGAGATTCCTTTGGACGATCTTGTTAAGGGTTAGCCTTCTGTACCATGATGGTTTTTACAAAAACTGTTACTAGAGTTTGCCTTGTGAACAGAGCTCATACCGCTACTGATATTTGCATGGCTAATAAATAGATCTGAGCATTTTTTATGCAAGGGAGATAGCTATAAAGAAATATAAATCCCATTGTATTAATTAATTTAGTGTCATTTTCCATTCTGAGGACATCCAGGTAGGCTCCCGGGAAAACTAATGAGTCAGAGGATAGGAAATCATTATTAATATTTGCAAACACCAAGAACATGTTTGTATTTTGTTATTTTGTTTTCCACCCCATTTCAGTTTCTTTGTAATTTTCAAAGCAATCTCTTAGGGGGGAAAAGGCATTATGTAAATTTAGCACGAGTGATGCTTTACACTACATCACCTCATTAGGCACCTTCCTGGTAGGTTTCAGGAGCTCTTCAGAATAAAATACAGGCTGTTCTCTCTTTCTCCTTCTCAGGGATAAGTCTACTGCCAATCTTAAACAAATTAACATGCTTGGCTATGAATTAGTTGCATTACTGTCTCTTCATTTCCTCTGTCTTCTCATTGTAAGTATCAGCAGATAATTTTCTAATCAAGTTCTATGCAACAGATACAGGACTTACCTCTAGCATTTTTAACAATAATGCATAGATGGGAAATAAGGTTTATTTGCCCCAGTGGTTTTCTGTATGTTGGCAATATTTATTATTACAAAAGCTTTCAGGGAGTAGATGGTTTAACATGTCATAAGACTTTTTTTTTGCTGAGTAAGTGTTTCTTCATCTTCACAGTCAGTTTTAAATTGGAAGCTCTAACAAGAAAATGATCAAAATAGCTATAAAAGCTCCTAAGAAATAAAGGACTATATCTGCATATTCCATTTGGTCTCCAGGGGGAACTAAAATTCAAGTCTGCTAGCAAAAATGTAAACATCTCAATCACTGTCATTTTTTTCTCTTTTTAAAAATAGATTAACAATTTAGTCGTATGTAGGCCACAACTTTCTAGTCTCCTCCACATTTCTTTGAGTTTGTCTTTCCTATTTTCCATTACCTATGCAAGTAAATCATTTTGGGTTTTTTTTCTTTGATGCAAAAATGTAAAACCGGAGAGAACTTTAAGAAATCATCTCTATTGTCCTTCATTATCAGTGCTCGATTCCAGGAGGCTGCCTTGAAGAGTTTAGAAAATAGATTGTCCTCTGTTATCAATACTGAACAGGAGATTGGAACTAAAGTTTCAGAGACTAGATGGATTCAGGTCAGCAGTCCTCCACAGCAGCCTGACTAGAACAGGACAGAACTAAGAAAAAGAAAGCAAAGGATGCTGGGAAGACACACAAAGGTGGAGGAGAAAGGAGCGTGAACCAGTTCAGCACTGCGCATGCTCAACCATAACAATGGTCGAAAGACAGCCTATGACCTCGCACTCCCAAATCGTCTATTGCATTCCTTATGTTTCAGTCTCACATAAATCAGCAAACACCTGATTCTAACTTGGTTTTCCATGCGGGAGCCTTATGCGTGAGGTTTGGTGGTGTAGAGAACTGAAGTACTCAGTCCCCTCAGGGTTACATTTCTTCACTACAAGAAATGTAAAGGGGTTTGTAATCTGACTGTCCACGTACCTTGCCTATCCACCATATGCTGGCCAAACCATCCTTTCCCTTCAGCAGTTACTTTTCTTATTTTAAATTAGCTTAATGACATTTTGATTGTAAATTACAATCTTACAGACTTTGATTATATTTGAGCTCAGATGAGAGTGTGCTGATAAATCGAGTTCCACGGAAAGAGCCTGACTCTGAATTGCGTGAAACTCATTAAAGTCATGTCAGCTATCTTGAGAAACAGCATTTGAAACTTCTTCACGTGATGCAATTTCATCTACCGGAATCTGATGCTGTACACCAG
Organism: Dinomys branickii; assembly: GCA_004027595.1. Classification (NCBI taxonomy): domain Eukaryota; kingdom Metazoa; phylum Chordata; class Mammalia; order Rodentia; family Dinomyidae; genus Dinomys; species Dinomys branickii. The sequence continues at coordinate 113,164 of PVLD010004279.1, forward strand.
GTTTCATTTCCTTGCTGAAACTTCAAAATCCTATGCATGGGCAAGCATTTCATCTAGACTATCCTAAGATGAAGCTACAGATAAAAAATCTCTGCTAAATCCTTAATATAAGTGAAGCCCAAAGTCTTTGGCTTTTTTTCCACTTTCTCATTAAAAATGAAATTTCCAAGACAGTTGGACATTATTTTTATTTTTTTCAAGGACTTCTTTTCTGTAGACCTTTCTCCTACAAATATAACCCCAATTACATTTCTCTTCTTCAGATCTTTCATTTTTTTCTTTCCCTGAACCATGCCTACACATATTTTGTACATTTTACTTGAGTGGTAGCATCCCTATCTTGAGGTGATACTCAAAATGGGATAACAGAACAGTTCTTTAAAAACAATGATTATATATTTGCAGAGTATTCTTGTTTTTTCACAATTAATCTATGTCACCTTAAATCTTTATCTGCTATACTTGACAAAATCCAGCCTCTTCCCATTAAATACGCATCTGCTCTTGACAGAATACTCTGGTTTCAACTGTATAATACTATATATTGCATTTTAATTTCATGTTTTCTGCCTCCTCTGTGTCACTTTTTATCTCAAATTCACTTGTAGTGAACAATTCAGTAACTTACAATAAACTTTTCAGTATCTCCAGCCTGATTATTTTCCTCATGAATGCTGTTTTTAAATTTAATAGCAAACACCTATGGCACATAAGTAATTTGTTTCAGTCTATTCTGAGTAGTACGGATGCCCATCAGAACTGGCTGACTTCTATGTCAGGGGCAATTCGAGTGGAAGAGTCCTGCTTGGATGGGTGTTTTGGGAATTACGAATTATGGTGTAGTGTAGATATAGACAGACATAGATGACATAGCTACGATAGGTGTATTGTGTTCCTACACAGAAACAAGTACACTGGTGTATATTCCTACAGATACTTTTTCTCTCTCATACATGCATACACACAGATACAGATTTATAGCTAGATATAGATAGGATATAGATAGGATACAGATATACATAGACACAGATATAGATATAGATGATGAATGCTTTGCTTAATCTGAACAATTGGATGTGTTGCCAGGTTGGAAGGAGAATAAGAAATGACTCATGGATAAAAGGAAGGAATAAATTATTACCATTGATTACCTTATAATTTCATGGTTAGTTTTAGCATATATGTTCAGATATTGGTAATACCTACCCCTAACAAATTCTTTTTAAAATGCCAAAGCCCAATGTATATTTTATACCATGTTTTATATTGACATCCACTTTTTTGGTGTCTTTTATTAGTTTGAGCAATATGTGCATATTTATTGCAAACTTCAAGTCATCTGTGAAATCTCTGCGATTCCATGCAATGGCTATCATTTAGGAAGCAAGTACAAAATTTTTCCCTGCCTTGGTTGGTAAAGAGTCTGCTAATATTTCCTATTTTTGCATTAGAACCTTATAAATTACTTTGACAGCTCTCTCCATTGCAACTTGTAACTCTGCTTAATAGAGCTGAAACCTTTGTCAGTCCTTGATTATGTTTTAAGCTTCTTTTTGTAGACTTGAACATCTCACAACATGTCGATCCTCTTAATTTTGTTGCTTTGATTATCTCGCCATGCTGATTTGAAACAGAAACAAAATGAAAACTGGTCTCTACATAGGCTTCGATGACTTCCTTCTGAGAAGAAAGATTAATTGATGCAACATTTGAGCCCACTACAAGCATATGATTGTATAAAAGCTGTAGGGCGTGAGTCCTAGGGGCATCTGCGTCCCTAGAATAATACTTCTTTCTATCTCTGAAGATCAAATTTATGTCTCTCTCAGTGCCCCACTTCCTGGCCCTTGGGTGCTTCCTCACCCCACCAGCTCACCTGATATTTTCTGACCTTGCTTATTCTAGCAGCAGCTCTACAAAAACTGTCAACAGCAAATCAATAAGACATGAGCGCAACATTGGATGTGTTACTTGCATTAGGCTTAAGTGGGAGAATTTTTTCTGAAAACATTTAAAAAAAGAAAAAGTACCAACATTTTGCTTCCATATTTTGTATTTGAAATGAAAGGGATAACCCTTTACAACATTTTCGAATTTCATCAAAATGCAATTTGCATGTTCTATTTGAAATACCTTGATATTAAAACATGAAAGTCTAAAGCTCTGTCGAAAGAAAGGGATGTGTTTTTATTTCTTTCTCATCAAATGCTTTTCAGTATGGTTTCAAACAAATTATCATCTGAACTGTGTTTTTTAATATTCTTGTCAGGGCCAAAGAGAGCATATTGGGCAACAAGACAAAGGTGGGGTCCAGAGGGGAGATTCTGCAGCACTTATTGGGGTCTCTTTGCATCTGTCACTCTACAAAAATGCTCCAGCTTTCATGTCTTAATGACGCGAAAGCACATATTGGTGTTGCACTCTAGAGGAAATTAAACCCTGTGGAGTGGCCTCACTTTCTCCTTTTCTCCCTTCTTCCCACCCTCTTCCTTCCCTCCCTCCCTCCACCCACCCCTCCCTCCATCCATCCCTCTGTTCTTCTTTCCCTTCTTCCCTTCCTCCCTCTCCCTCTCTCCCTTTCTTCTAATGTTTTGGTAGAAAATACATGAGACTAAAGTTGCATAAACATGGATTTTAACATTGGTTTAGACTCTCAGCTTGGTATTCTCCTTTTTCCCTTGTTTAGATTAATTAACTCTGTTGAAGTCCTATTTGTTCAGATATAAAATGGAAATAATGATATATGAGTCCGTTTCAGTGTGGACTGAATGAATATATATATACACACAAATTTCCAGGTAAATATCTATAAATATCAATGCCATTTCTCTTATTTATATGATAATATAATGTTGCTAAAATTATTGTTAACCACTATTTATTCCACTATATAGATGACCATATATTTAGCCCAAATTCCAGTTCCAGAACCCAAACAACCAAACAAAAAAGAGAACATGTTGCTCAAGAAAGTTTAACACACAGGCTTAGGGTCACAGTTTCTGTGGCAGTGCAAATTTCCATAGTCTACAATATCATGCAGGGTCCCATAAAATCTATTTATTCAGCCAGTGGTCTAGGTAAATTGTAATCATAAACAATAAACAGAATCTAGGGAATTTTTTTTTTATTCATTGGTGGGAAAACAGTATCTTAAGAAACATAGTATCTGAAATAAAAGCTGTGTATAGGCACTTCTTTAAAAATATGCTCCTTCAACTTCTTCCTCTAAGCTTCTTTAACATTACCTTTTGTTATGACTTGTGTCTAGATATCCCCTCCAAGCCTCATGTGGTCCTAGGTGAAGCCTTTCCAGAGGTGGCTGGATCTAGAGGGTATGATTGATTCATGGTGCAGTGCTGGTATCAAAGGCACCAGGATTAAGGGTGTGAGCGCTACCTGCCCTAGGTAGCCTGGATAGAAAGAACTGCGATGATCTCTTGTTGCTTTGCTACCTTTTCCTTCCCATGAACTGTTCACCCCCATGCCACCCTGTCTTGGAGCCAGCTGATCAGGGACTAAAATCTCTACAAACAGTGAGCTAAATCACCCTTTCTTCCTTCAACTCTGGGTGTTAACAATGAGAGAAAAGTAACTAAGACACCTTTCATTTGCAAAGCAATAGAATTGGGTTCAAATACCAGATTTAAGGAGATAATCAGTGCACAGTTATGTTGGTGGGGTGATAAAACTACACCCCAACTTTCCTAAGGTTGTGAATATAGGGCTGTGTGCTCATTTGCCTTGATGACGATGCTTTCTTTCAGGAAGAACTGTGAAAGAATTACGGAGTTCATGCCACACCTCTGTGACACAGACATCTGAAGAAAATGTGAAATAGAGCCATCCACACCTTTTATTAAACCCAAGAAAAAGACTATCTTTTGACTTATCTTTCTGTGTTCAGTTGATATACCTCAGTCATTCAAGTCATGATTCCCACCTGATTAAACAACATTGTGCTTGGCAATTTGATGCACAACCTACCTGTATTTTCATCAGATATGGGAAGATGTAAGAATGGAAAATCCTTCAATACTCAATAGGTAGATCTCTGCCTGTGGTGACACAGAAAGGAATATGACCTTCAACTAAGGAAGTAAATCACCGCTAGTCTATGAAATGGATTTCTCAGTAGTCTGCTGGCTGGAATGATTGGTGTGGTATGCTAATGGATCTACATTGTCCAGTTATCTGACCAAATAAATTCAGATTCTATATGTGCTGCCAAAGCGAGCACATAAATTCAGATTCTAATGTAACTAAACTCTATGATCAATTTATTTTAAATGAGATTATTCTCTTCCTTGTCTGGATGAGTCTGCTTCAGCTGGCCTTGGGAAAGAACTGAGACTTCTTTTTTTTTTTTTTTTTTTTTTTCCGGGACCGGGGATCGAACTCAGGGCCGTAGTGCTTAGCAGCAAGCACTTAGCCCACTGAGCTGTACCTCCAGCCCAAGAACTGAGACTTCCACAAAGAACAAATTCGACTCAGGGACAGCAGTTGCAACATGACTAGGAGTCCTAGTTGCCCTTCCTGACAAAGGTCCTCATCTTGGGTTCTTGCAGCCAGGCCCACTGTCATATAAACCAATTCCTCACAATAAATCTGAATATATCTTTTACCAGTTCTGGGCCTGGATGAACTTAAACTGATGACACTTTGTAAGAGAACTCTACACCCCATCTTTTCCCATTCTAAAACCTCCTTAAACAGTTCTTGCTCTTTGCCCCAGTGAAAAATATGCACACAGAAATCACTATGAATTCTAACAGTTTATGCTATATAAGAAATAATCCCACCAGTAGTTACATCATATACCCATGATTTTATCATTATTGAAAAGTTCCAGTCTACATTTTAAGGCAAATGTTAGTTAAAAGTTGTGTATGAGCCCATTATATTCTTATAGCATCTAGCACAGTATTAAATGTTTGGCGAATAACAGCAGCTTTGTAATAATACTCTAGACACAAGCAAAGGTAAAATTCTGTCAGTATCTTGTTTAGGAGGCAAATTTTAAAAGATTATTAAATGTGATAAATTAATATATTCTTTATTTTATGATGTCATGTAAATGGGTAGTTTTAAGAGTACCATGAAACTAAAACCACTTAGGATTTGATGTTAGGTAGAAAAGACGATGACATGGACTTGAATTCAGTTGTACTTGTGACTGTGACAATACACATGGAAAGAGGAAAGAAGAAAAATGAACATTCATGAAAGCATATAATGCAGCCATCAGCAACTTTTTCATAAGTATTTTTCTTAAATGTTATCATAACTTTTATTATTTTAGAAGACTAAGGTATATTTTGTTTTATGCACCTAATATTTTAATAAATGCCCCTTTATTTCCAGAGTAGAGGAATAAGTGAAGAGTGTGGAATTTTGAAAAAAATAGTTAAAGCCTATTTTTCAATGTTTGAAACTGGCCGCGAGCCATCGCTTCATTTTCACAACCTTTTATAAGTGACTAAACTGCAGACTTCAAAACCTCAAGTTTGTGGCTGTGCAGAACATTGGGGTTTAACTACCTGAAATGCAACACTGCAAACTCACCCGTCTCAGAAACTAGAAGCAAGCTGTTCATTTAGCGCAAATAATGTTTAAAGAATATTTAGTTTTAGTATCATTTCCATGGGGCTATAATTTTTATATCTAATTTCTGTTTAGAAAAGATTAACAAAAGTGTGCTGCTCAGCCTGAAAACTTCAGAAAACATACAGCCAGATAACTAGGGGGAAAAGGAAGTACAAGTTGCATAATTCTTAGGTATGTTTTACACTTCCACTTTTCTTGGTAATTCTTAGCTAGAATCAAGATTTATTTGAGTGAAGAAGGCATTACAAAGTAATATCCCGGCTCTGTAGAGTGATAGGATAACCTCACACAGCCTCCATGCATCCCTATTGTCATTATTAAGAAAACAACTACACTCAGTGGCAGTCACTGGCACTCACAAAATAAGATGCCAAAACAAAAACACATCCCTAATCACACTGTAAGGGGTCAGTGTTTTAATGTCTCACTTCCAAGCTCAGCAAGTCTGTGACTTGAAAAAAGCAGTTGCCCTCTGTTGATAGAAGTCAAGCTATCCTTGGTGCACCTGAGCTGACCAAAAGGCTGAGAGACAATAACTCTAAATAAATGTTACCTTAATATTTATTTGTCAGTCAGAAATATTGGATTTAACTGAAGGTCTCTCAGGAAGCGCATTTCTGGTCATGCACCACAGACAAAGGAAATGATAAGAGAGAAAATTGTCTCTTGTGGCGGTTGAAGAGACAGAGGTGGGTATGGACCATTCCGGGGTTAGTGCTGTCTGTCTACGTGTCCAGGCTTTCTTTTCCATTGGAAAGAAAGGATTAGACGGTAGATTTGCGTTTTAGTCTCAGCTTCCTCTTTGTAGTCTGTTTACCCATCCCTCTGAGATCTGTTTTGCAAAATGGAGATGATAAAAATTGACTTTGCATCACTTTGAAAGTTAAATGAGATAAAAGGTTGAGAATGGTATTGGTCAAGAGATTTGGGTGGAAATCTTGGCCCTGCCTTTGTATCTACCTTCTCAAAGCAGGTAAATCCCTGTTCTCTTTTCTCCCCTGGGATCTATTATATGCCCTTCTTTCTCTGTATTTAACCTAGTCCTCTCCAAAACCCCCATCTCACCTTATAAGCTTGCCATTCCCTTATCACTAAAAATATCAAAACTTGCCTGAACCTTGGCTTTTGTTCTGCCTCCGGCTATGCAGCTTTCCTGTTTCACCATTCCTTTATCAGAAAACTTCTTGAAAACTTGCTTGCTGTTTTTTTTCTCTAGTAATTATTCAGTGACCTCCCAACAGTGAATACCAGGACCAGTCTCCCCTCTAAGACATGCACAGGCCACATCCCAGGTTTCTTTTTTTTTCAAAATTTTTTATCTTATGTGTTTATTGATAAAACCCTCATGTTCCATATCTTCCCCACCACAAGACTTCCCTAATCTGATTCTCTCTCTTCATACATTTTCGATTGTCTTAGCTATTTTTCTCATTGCTGAGATAAAATACCTGACATCCAAAGTTAAAGGAGGAAAGCTTTATTTAGTTTACAGTGTGCAGCAGTTTCGGTCCATCATCGGCTGGCTCCAAGGCAGGGTGGCGTGGCAGAGGGGCATCGCAGAGGAAAACAGTGGTGTGCAGAAGGTAGCAGAGCAACAAGGGAGGGCCACGGCTCTTTGTATCCCTCATATCTTATCCAGGCTAATTAGGATGGGCAGCACTCACACCTTCAGTCCTAGTGCCCTTGACCGGAGCACCGCACCGGGAATCAATCCCAGTGTCACACATATAGATCCAGCCACCTCTGAAAAAGCCCCACCTATGATTGTGTGAGGCTCTGTGGGGAGCATATAAACACATCTAAACACATCTAACACTGATCACCAACTTCCAGTCCTATTATATCGCTTCATCCTCTCCCTCAATACCCAAATGGGTAGGCCTTTATTTTTGGTCCCAGATATATAAGAACGTTGCATTTTCCCCTTCTGTGAAGTTAGGCATCGTGACTATTCAGATCTAAAATATCCTCCCAAAGTCCCATGTGTTCAGAGGCTGGGTTTCTGAAAGGTGATTGGATCATAGGTGTTATTTTCATCTAAGAAGTAATCCGTGGGTGCATTTGTCACTGACTGTGTGTTAGGAGGTGAGCCTGGTTGGAGGTAATCACTGAGCACATGACTTGAAAGGATGCATGCTTGTCTTGGTTCCTCTCTTTCTTTCTTGCTCTCTGCTTCCCGGGTGTCACAGGTTTTGCATCTTTCTTCTGCTCTGCCTTTCCACCATGCCATTTCTTTCTTACAGCCAGATGACCATGGAGTGACCCCAGTGGAACCTTAAGCCAATATAAACGTCTCTCCTTTAATGTCCCAGACACAGGAAATTCGCTCATATAGGCATGGCAAAGCATGTGACTTGCCTTGGTTCATACAGCGTGGACACGTATTATGTATTTCTTCCTGACCTGAGTGTTTAATCTCTGGAGCTGCTTCCACTTTTGCTGCAGGTATCATGCAAGCATAATAAAGCAAAAACAGACTGGGAAGCTGAATCAAAGACCAAGAGGACTTTTTTTTTTTTCCAAGAGGACTTTTATGAGAAAAAAATCAGCATTTGTTTCTTCACTGAGATTGGTCTTTTTTGCCTGTGTCCTCCTTCTTTTCAGTGTAAATACTAGAATATAGAACACTGGAGTTCTGGTGACACTCTTAGTTCTTTAATTTTATTTTAGTTGTTGGGTGTGTTTAAATTTCAGTGAAGGAAAAATTTAATTCCTTAAATTTTTTGTGCCCAAAGGATTTTATCCTATGGGTCGTCACAGGTACACATGAACACCTGCATCTCAGTGCCATCCCTTCACATATTAGAGCTAAGTGACTGCCAACTTTCCAGAATTTTCTTAATAAGTAGCCCTGCAAAGGAAACCTTAGAACTGGTGCCCAGTTTTTCAAGTTAGAAACTTGAATTTTCTTTTGTCTTTACCCTGAATATATAAGCAGTCACAAATCCTGTTGATTCTTCCATTTATCTTTGAAAACAAATCCTCCCTCTTCTCCTAGTTCTCCTGGAAGCCAGGTTCACTGGCAGTAGGCCTCACTGGCTCATTAGCAAGCTCACTGGCATCCTGTGACATTGGCAGATGGTCTCTTTCTACCATCTCTCCCTTCCTCACTCTGTTCTCTGTACAGCAGTCAGATGCACCTCTGGAAGTCATTCTCTCTTTCCTTTAATGGAACCCTCAACTGTGAAACCCAGAGACTCTGAGATCGCCTCTGGACTCTTGATGAGACACTTGTACTCCAGCTGTGTGGACTTCACTATTCCTTTCCGAGTAAGTTCTCTGCTACTTGTCTTCTGCCTAAGCCTCAGTGAACAAGGGACATCCCTCACTCGCTGAAGATCCTCTCTGCTGTATTTTCCTTAGGTAATGGGTAGAATCTTTCCCATCTTAGAGTGAACATCTCATTTCTTTCTTTTTTTTTTTTTCAGTACTGGGGATCGAACTCAGGACCCTGCGCTTGCTAGGCAAGCGCTTATTCCACTGAGCTATATCCCCAGCCCCAGCATCTCATTTCTTGATGCATAGGAAAGAAGTCAATATTTGCTAATTCTTCCCATTTTTTCAGTTGAGAATCTCTTTAATCCCTACCCATACTGTGGAAAGAGCCTGTACTTTCCCCTGCTGCCACTCTGTCTCTTTCACCTGCAGTGTCTGCCACTTAGATTCCAGCCACATGGGTGAGGAATATTCCTAGGTTTAATTTCTTAATTTTATCCGCTAGTTATTAATCTCTTGCCTGCCTCATTTAATTACACCTTCCAATTCTACACAATGATTGGACCCTATAATTAAAGAGATAAGTGATTATCTTTTGATTAAATACTGATTAGTCACAATAAATTTAATCTCCTGAAAACAATCTTTAGTTGGAATCAGGTGATGTTTTTATTTAAGTTTTCATAAGACTTAAAACAGCATGGCTCCCTAGAATACACAACACAAACTCGGAAAACTCATTTGCCCAATAACTGCACTGAAGCTCAGGAGTTTTTGCTCAAAATAGGTTCTAAGGTACAATGCAAGAGTCTTATTTTTCTGTCCTTTGGACACCACTATATCACAGTTAACTAACATCGAAGTATATTGAGTTTTATACAGCTTACTTTTCAGATAAAAATTGGGAACACTACTCCTTTACAATAGATACAAAATCTAATAGTAAACTACTCAAAAGGATGGATAATTTATGTGTCTTCCTTCTAAAAGGGAAAAGCAATAAATGTGTGATTTATGAGAACTGGCCTACACTGAGAAATTAAAAGAAATGAAACTCTGGAAGCTATAAATATCATTAAATATAGTAAGAAAAAGAGGAAACACAACACCTTGATGTCTTTGCAAGTAGATAAATCTTTATATGAGCAGGGTATAAATACTTCAGCAGGAAGTTCTTAATTAGAAAGTATACAATTTGTAAAATAAATATACAACCACAGTTCATTTCAGGATATACAAATTAGCACTGTACAAATAGGCTAGTAAATTTTTTCCAAATATGGAGCAACAATTTGGTGACCTAAAAACATTTGGGTTGCTGAGACTTTGCTCAAGTGGAATCTAAAACAACTTTGTCATTGTCAGATTTGTCAAATTCAGGTTCTTGAGGTTCTTATTTCAGATGTATATCTCATTGCTTAATGATTGTTGTGTTTTATTTATTTATTTTTTTTGCCATACTGAGGATTGAACTCAAGACCTTGTGCTTGCCAGGCAGGCACTTATTCCACTGAGCTATATCCCCAGCCCAATTGTTATATTTCATAGGTTCAGCTATTACATTTATGGTTCTGAGGATAGAAATGTAAAGCACATTAACATAGTTTCCTCAACATAGTTAGAAGTGATTTCATCATTCTCAAATTGATATGGCTTATTTCAAAGAACCTCTTCTCTGTTTAATGAAGTGACTTGGGTTTGTGTTGTCTCTATGTCTTTTATAAAGTTGATTAGGAGCAATTGAATTAATAGTCACATTGAAAGCCTAGATATGAGGATAAATGGCAAAATCATTTTAAAATCAATTCCATTTTTAAAATTTGTAAGAGTAATAGGGAAAATCCTATAAGTCATATATTACAATCCTTGTAAAAGCTCTAAGAAACCAATAATGAATAGTTCTACATTTGCTCACTAATGGTACAAATAAACGTCTATCAAAATAAAAATGAGAACCATCTGCATATCAACTCTGTGTCTGAACCATCCTAGAAACAATAGAAACCCAAACTAACTACAGAGGGTAAGGCTCTTAAAATAAAGAATAACATTTTAAGTGCATAGCTATTACAAGCCCATTTGATATTCATTTTAATTGCAATGACTATAATGAATATACTTTGTATTCCAGCAGATGTCACAAGTACTTCTCCAGAACTTCCAATATAATTCAGTCTTAGTTAAGAATGACTGAATGGATATTTAAAATTGAATGTTGCCGTGAAGGAGCAAGAGAAATCCAATTACAGCAAACATTAGCTCCTACAAACAACAAATTAAAGATTTTTATTAAATTGTCTTCTTTCCCTTTCTGACACAGGCAGAATATTGTAATATGCGGAACGCGCGGCATCAACCACTCTTTTTGTTGCATCAGCCGCTCTACAGATTGTTCAGCTTGGAAAATGGAAAATGGGAACATGGATGTGGAGAATGAGTCAGAGGGGAGGCTGAAATTCACCTTACAACATCTAGAAGACATTGTAGCAAATGGATGAAAAATACTATCAAACCAACACCTTTCAGCTGTGGGGTAGGTACTTATGTACTCCATTTTACTCCAGTCAGTCAGACAAACCCTTACACCCTCTCTAATATTCCTTCACATGAAGGACTACCACCGTCAGTCCCAGTGAGAGAGGCCATCCTGCCATAAACTAAAGACGGTGTTTCTCAGTTGCAGCTCACACAATTATTTATGGATGTTAGTGAAAAGTAGCCATTGCTGAGCCGCAGCCAAATTCTACCAAAGCCTGAGAGCAGGCCCGTAGAGCAAGCCTCATATTGAGGACCCTAAAGATTCCAATTCACACTTCCCCCTTAAAACAATTGCCTGAAGGTTTGACAAGGCAATACTGAAGGCTACATTTTATTGAGACTGGTGAGCAGGAAGAGCAGAGGCCATGTGAATGAAAGAATTTGATACGTGTAGTATGTCCCAAAACATAAGAAGCACAGAGTGAGCTTATTTTCAGCACAAGTTATTTAAGCACAATAACAATCTACACATGTTTGCAATACAAAGAAAAGAGTGTATTTTTTGTGCAGGTTAAAAATTCAGTCTTGATTTCAATCTGGTAGTTCTTCCCATACAAAGGGGTTCAGGAGGTTAAAGAAAAGTCCGTTTATAGGACATTAGAAAATGTAAGAAACACTGCTGTAAAGAAGTCTATCTCTTTTGTTCTGAAGGTGTGTATGTACCGTGCTATGAAAAGGACAGTGATAGCTGAGTGTGGCTTCCTGGTGGTTGGAAGGAGGAGCCCGCTCATCGGGACATCAGCCATGGAAGGAAGGAGCTGAATCCCAAGGCCAGGGGCACTAAGGCAAGCTGCCGTCTCACCTCCCACTTTGTTCCCTCGGTGCCTAAGCTACACCTTGAACTTCCTGGGATGCCACACTGTGTTTCTTTTTAAGCCACTAGAGCAAACTATGGCACTGAAAAATTAACTGGAGTTTAAGAGAAGAGAGGAGCAAGAGAAAGAAAGTAAAGCTAAAGGTACCACGTTTGTTTGTGGTCAGCAATTTGCCACCACCGTAGAACGAAGGATTCATTATGGATCTGTGAGCAGAGCTTCTGTAAGGAGCACTCAGCAGGGAGCCCTCACTCCCGGGCAGAGTGAAGGCAAGCTGGGGAGACCCACTGATGGTTCCTCCCAGCCTTGGTTTCCCACAGTCCTTGGTTGACACTGCCCAGCACTGGGAACAGGGTCCAGTATAAAGCATTATGAGATGTGAAGAGCAACAGAAGATCTGCAGGGCTGTGAGTACCTTGCAGATTTCCCATTTCCCAGCACAGCACACAGAAGGATCCAATAGCCATCTCCAGATCACTTGGGTCAGCATCACCACAGATCTTTGTGTTTATCTACATAAACTCCCCAGCAAAATTCAGTAGAGACTTCTTTCTATTTTTTTTTTTTATGGTCACCAGTCCTATTATTACCTCATTTAACTTCATTACCTCCTGCAGGTCTTATCTCCAAAGACAGTCACTGGGGGGGAGGGTTGGGCTTTGACAACTGAACTTTGGGGGAAACACAACATATTCCATGGCGGCACTCATTACAAATGCAAATTCTTGAGCCCACCACAGATCTACTCAAAGACACAGGCAATGGGATGCAGCACTGTGTGTTTTCTTAATCTCTGGAGCTTTTTCTGATGAACATGAAAGTCTTAGGAGCACTGGGCTCCAGGACAGAGCCTAAGCTCTCACTGTGGCATTTTCTTTCCTCTGTGTCTATGTCCATTGCCTTAGTTTTTCCCCCACCTTCACATGGATTCCCTCCTTGGCTGGCCTGGGCTAACTTTCACTAGGACCTGAAGGATCATTTCTATGATTCATCTGTCTTCTAGCTCATTCTTTTGTCACTAACCTGAACCTGTCTTGCTACCTCACGAATGATACATTGCCCAACATCCCAGCCTTGATCATTTTTTTCCCAAACAACAGGAGCACTCATTTATGAACCAAGAATTTCCACATTTCACTCTTAGAGTCCTTTGGATAAGCTGACTGTAATTATAACACAGGATTTTTGCATGCAAGAAGCAATAAACACGTCATAATATTACTTATTGTTTTGTTTCTGTAAGCCAATGATACTGGTTCCCAACCATACTGCTTCCACGTCAGTATTCATTTTGGACATCAAACAGCCTGTTCATTTCTGGCACAGCACAATGTCACTTGAAAAGTTGCTTAATAGTTTTTCAAAACTCAACATACCATTTCCTACTTATGTCCTTAAGTGAAGCAGATCCTATAAGTACTTAATGTATTATAGCATTAAATTCTCAACATTCCCCCTGAAACAGGCATCATGATCTCTGCTTGAACAGAAGACAACACTGGAAACTGATTTCAGACCCAGGGATCTTTTATACAGCAAGCATGGTGAGTTAGTTAATGACACTATATTGTATTCTTGAAAACTACTAAAGAGCTGGAGTTTCAGTACTCTCACCATAAAAAAATAGTAATGTACATGCTAATTACTTTGGTTTAGCCCTTTAATAGTATATATATATATATATATATATATATATATTTTAAAACATGATCTGCATGAGAAATATGTACAACCTTTATTCATCAGTTAAGACCTTTTCTTTAAGAAAAGAATTTAATTCTCAGTATCCATACCTAGGAAATGGGAATTATAAAGCCCTATGTTTGTGACTCAGAGCACGTGAGTATTTCTGTGGTTTAGGCCAAAGATGTGGTCTTCAGGCCTCATCTTGAATTTAGTACCAGACCCCCTGAGCACATGGGCCTTTCCTGTAGTACAGTTATTTCCAATATAATCTTTGGGACCTCTGGATTTTATGCACCTCCCGAACAGTTTTGCACATGTGTGTGTGCCTACAACACATATATAAACACATATACACACACCTCAAAGCATTACTAAAAGTGGCCCCTGTGAAAAATTTCAGGTTGGGCTTCTCAAGACAAACAGATACCATTAGATGACTTTAAACTACAAGACTCTGCTTTAGACTGCAAAGAACTCTAAACTCCATCATTGATCTGCATGTGATTTACTTTCGGACAGTCTTTAGAACACTTTCATCTTTACATTAAAGACACCTGAAGAACTCAAAGGGTTTTACTTGAAAGTTCATAAGAAGTTCTGACAAACTTTTGCCCAGAGAATTAGTGTAGGGAGTGGCCGATGCTGGGAACTGATCACATATGTGGGGCAAGGCAAGGCCAGTCAGAGAATGAAGATTGCCCAAAGTAATCAAGCTCCTTCAGTCCTGAAACACTTTGCCTGAGACAGTTCCAATCATTAGTCACTAGGCAACATTGTGTTATG